>BMAV01020096.1:0-110822 GCA_019973955.1 Trichonephila inaurata madagascariensis
CACAGCAAGAGTGTAAATTTATGAAGTAATCGATTTTTTTTTATTTTAGTCATACCTCTTTACAATTTTCATCTATGAAATCTTTTCTAAAAGTCAAGAAACCTTTATTTCTAATTCATGATAAAAAGAGTATTATAAGGTTCTTCTAATCCAGTAAATATTCATGGATTCTTTAACATTGTATCCCGTATCACAAAAGTACTGGATGAAAGTTTTAGTTTGAAATAGACCAGACTAAAGCATTGGAATTTCCCGATAAGGTAGTCAAATAAGGGAACAGAAATCAAATTTAGGGCTCCAGATGTTCTGGCTTTAAGAAGTAAATAAAAAGAACTTTGACAAAAGGAAAGCGAAATAACTTTTTTTCTGTGCTGTCCTTCGTTATAAAATAAAAAAAAAACCATGATAAAAGAATATGGAATGATTTTCTAACCATTGGTTTCTAAAGAGAACTTCTGTGGCTCTCTACGAATTTGCTTATTACCAGTTCCAAGCTTGCAGTATTTTAAAAAGATGGATAAAACAAACAAAAATAGAGTTACAGGAAAAAAAACAATAAAAAGTTTTTCATCTCTCAAAGGACTTCTGTCCAGGAATCTTCTACGAGTATCTCCCTAAATAAAGATTCATTGGAAAAAATAGTAGACATATAAATATCGAAAAATAAAATTTCAGCATATCAAATATGACGATTGATTGCTTACAAAACTAACCTTTCTTCCGTCGTAGACCAATAATGAATACTGGGAATTTTAGACGCTGGAATAAGTATTTATCTATGTGAAAATAACAGAGACAGATGGTATTCAAGTCATGTTAATGTCGTTGCACAAATTTCGAGAAATCATCATTTGTTTTCTTTTTATTTTCCTAGATCACTGAAATTAAATTCTAGAGGTATCCAAAATATTGCCTGATGTACCTGAAGTTCTTACTCTTAAAGATTTAATAAGTTTCTATATTTTCTAAGGTCCAGTGGTCGGGGCGCGTATCGCGCTTCCCCCACAGGTCAATTCTGTTCCCCGGGGGGCCCCCTTTTCCCCCTTCACGGGGCCGCCTTTTTTCATGGGGGTGGGCCAAAAACCCCCGTGGGCCCCTGCCCCCGTGGGTTTGTGGGGCCCCCGGAATTTTTCCCCCCCGGGGTTTTTTTTCTCGATAAAAATTTTATTTGAATTTGAATCTTTAATAGTGTCTTGGATTCATTTAACTGTAGCAAAAAAATAAACCAATTTGTTCTAAATTAAAGGGATTTATATTCTTAGATTTTAACCGACAATATAAAAAAATCTTAGTAATAATTTTGTGACATTATTATTGGTTTTTGCAATATTTAGAAGGTATTTAAATATTTCTACAGATGAACGTAAAAAAAAAGCGAAATCTAACATTTGTTTCCTTGGAGTTTTTTTTATTGATAGTATATAAATAGAGGACGGGGTCGAGATTAAACAAAAGGAATTATTTATTCCTTTGCACAATTTATATTATTTCAGAATTTAAATAGACAGTGCTAAAAAGTCTCAGTACAAAATGTTATTTTTAAATTGATTTTGATAACAACCATCTTGCCCTACAGTAGAATGAAAACGTACCTCGGGTTTGTAATGCCATCTACAGGATACTTAATTACATCTACAGGATACAGGTACTTATTAAAAGAAATTGATTGCTTGTTATAATTACAGAGTGTGTGACACAAGACGAGCCACAAGAGCCAAAAAATTTATTAAATGCAATAAGAGATTTAAAAACAAACGGTCAAAAAACACGTATTGGAAATACAAAAATAACTACAAAATAAAGCACAAACAGCCAGAAAAACTGATTTATAAAAAACTCACACACTTCAATTGAATTAATGGTTTAGAAATCACCATGTAGGCTGTAAAACAATAGCTATGTTTTCTCGAAGAATTAATTTATTTTCAACGGATGAACACACTCAATGAAAAGGGTAGAGAACACAAACTGTAAGCAAACACTGGAAAACGGAAATCCAATATGTGGAGTTTCACTAGCTTAGTTAGTTAAAAACAAGCCTAACTTCAAAATGAAATTTATAATTCTCCCAAAATAGAGAATGCTTTTAATTTCTTTACTATGAATGAATTGCGACTTTACAGTCTGCATAGATGTATGACAGTTTGTTCAGTGTAACTAAATTTGAAAATGAGAAAGAGTTCTAACTTTTAATTTTATATTATGTATATATTTTCCTTTTTTCAAAATTCTATACACAAATGTACATATTTTTCTTTTTTCTAAAGAATAAAAAAGTGGAGAAAAAATATTGAAAAAGAAAAGCTTAACTTTTGTGTGTGTGTTTACGTATTTTCAACAAAATAGGGAAGTTGAGACTTTACATTAAAAAGTTATGGTAGTATTTTTTGTATATTATAATATACCTTTAAGGTATGGAATTATTTTCGTAAAAATGAAAGAAAAAGGTTAGTAGAAAAGAAGCGAATCTCAAATCATTTTATAAAAACAATAAAAGCAAAGGAAATTTTTTACATTCACAAATCCAAAAACACTTAATATTATACCTTTATAACCACCCATTTTTCTGTTACCTAGTGCAGTGTTTCTGAAAGTGTGGGGCGCGCCTCCTAGGGGGGCGTGATAACCCTACAAGGGAGGCGCGAATATATCAAAAAGTCGAAAACAAAAGAATATTTTTAAAATTATGAATTTACTGAAAGGAAAAAAAAAAATACATTCTGGCAGAATAAAAAATAAAATACACATTTACACTGATAGAAAATGAATGCATCAGTACTGCACAATGTGTTACATAATTAATTAAAAAGTACTAAGTTAAGAACAAGTTTAATAATTACAAGCAACCCCATGAACATGTCATTAAGTTATATACAACATTTATAATACTTATCTTGATCATTTGTACGACTTATAATTAAAGTTGAATTGTAACTTTACGTCAACATTATTGAATTCAATTCTTTGTTATTTTATGGAGGGGGGGCGAGATGAAAATTTTGATTGAAAATTGGGTCGCAAGTAAAGAGGTTTAAGAAGCAATGCCCTAGCGCCATTCTTTTCATAGTATTGGAACAGTTTATTCAAAGAACATACTCAGAATATTTGATCAATCGTTATTTTTCTTCAGGTAAAAAATACGAAGCGTTATTCTTTATGTGAAATATATTTAATAAACTCCCTAGTATTCATAATTCATAACATAAAACAACTTACTAAAAAGGTTTACCTTGAAACAAGCAAAAATAAAGTATCCGTGCGAAGTAAGAAATAAAATAGAAACATGGAAATAGTTCTAAGACTTCTTTTAGTTTAAAATCAACTTTGGAATACAGAAAATATCAACGAATAAAAGACAAGGAAAGAAGAAATAAAAAGACGCAAACTTTTTCTTTTTTTCTCTTATTCCGATAAAAACAACTATAGGAAATATCGAATTACTTTCAACCATTTGTTTCAGTAGAGAAGAACCCTTCTGGTACTCCTAGGATTTATTTACTCAATCAACCCTCTCTATTGCATTTGGAATCCTACACTGCTTTGAATGGAAAAAATTGGTTAAACGAATTTCCGGAACAAAAGCGAAAAAAAAAAATGTCCTCCTTGCTGTATTCTTGTGGCTTCTTTTGAAAATCAAGAATTATCCTTTCCCATTTCTGTATAAAAAGAGAGGTTTGATTCTGCCACAAAGAAGATAGCATCAGAAATATAAATCTCCGGTGAATGTATCAGCCTTCCACAAATGACAATTGATTGCATGTTGATTGCATCACATAGAGGGCTTACAATCGTTATTGTCATTGATCAATCATTGAAGTCCGGAATTTTGAATACCATAAAGAAGAAATGAATAAATCAAAAAGAGAGAAATATGTTTACAGTAAAAAAAAAACTTTTTCCAAAATATTTTCCTTTAAATGGTATGCAACGGTCTCATCGTTCAAACCCCTTTTCAACACAGGTAATAAAGCCTTTTTCTCGAAGATTCTTTAAAGGGCACTGCATTTTTGAAATAACGTCTTTATCTGAAATACATTTTCTGATACGGAGCTTCTTTTTCCACGTCAGAACAGCAAAAAATGGCATGGTGCAAGATCTGGACTATAAGGGGAATGTGGGATGATTTTAATATTGTATTTATTGAGGTTTAGCAAAACAAAAGAAGCGACATGTGGGTAAGCATTGTCGTGATGTAGTGTCTAACTTCCTACCAGTTCATGACGCTCTTTGGAGTTCTCCAAATTATCTCATGTTGCACCAACATGAGATTTTTCAACTCCTACTATTAACTCTCACACTCTATATAATTATTTGTTTGTTTATTTATTTATCTTGGTGGAATTTTCAATCGTTAATAAAATACATTTTAAAGCACTCAATTGAGCTGAAATTTTATATACATGATTATTTTGGATGACAATATAGTAATTTAATTATAATTAATGAAAATTTATTTATTAAAATTAATTATTTAAAGAATTACAAATACAGCCACGTTGGCACCATTTTTGGCGACTTGTGTCAAAACTTGGAAAAGGCTTTTTTCTCACGTTTTAAAGAATTCAGTTGAGCTGAAATTTTATAGACACGATTGTTTTGGATGACAATATGATACTTAAATGATAATTAATAAAAACTTATTATCACTTCATGTTGTGATTCTGTCATATGTGTATACATATTTATATTAATTGTAACTATTTAATAAAAAGAAGCTAAAAAATAAAATTTTTCTTTGTTGATCTAAGTAGGAATTAACTTACATTTTTTTTTTTTATATTACTTGTTTTTTCCTTATGCTCAAGGAATAAACTTGACCTTTCCCACGGATTTGGTTTATTGATTTTTTTAAAGAGAATCAGGATGCTTTAGTGCACTTGTTACGTACTTGGTAAGGGGATCAAAGTAATTCATCTAAAGTTCTTCACATTTTATAACAGTCGTTAGGAAACTCGAATCATTTTGAAACATTTGTTTCCCCTCATAACATTGAAAGAAATCTTATTTGCATTTGTCCTTCAGTTGGGTGAGGATGGACTCATCTAGATTAATCATCGTGAAGCTGCACAATTGTTGAGTAGAATGCGAAATATGGACGTTTTCAAAATGTTAGTTGTTATTGGTATCTCCTATCATGACATTAGACGACTACCTTGGAAGATACCCACACAATGTTAACATTTCAATCATTCATAACTAGGGGGTGCAATATCGGTTTACCGGGTACTGAATACTGGTATTCACAAATTTAACCATTTGCACAATTTTGTAATACTGGTATTCACAAGTTTAAATACCAATTTTTCGTTATTTACAAGAATTTTTTAAATTGTCTCCATTATATATTCAGTGATCGCCAACACAGCAAAATAGTATACGTTTTTGTTTTTATGTCTACCTAACGACCCCTTAGACTGTGAATATAAAGTTTCATCGTACACTCAAATTAAGTGATAAAATATGTGAATCCTCCAAGGAGGTGGGCTCAAACTATCTCGTATTACAGCTCCGAGAAATACTGCATACGTGCAGAATTCGTAGCCTGATATTTCTATCTGTGAAAACAAGGTTGTAGTTGTGAAGAAAGTGCATAATATTTGGTGATATAAATTGGTGAGTTTGTTACTCATATTATATTTGCATACCGAAATACATATGGCATACCGAAACATGAAATGTCTTACGGTATTTATCAATTAATATTCACTTTCATATTCTGACATTTTAAAATACATTTTTATATTTATATACACATTTATTATATGTTTATATTTTAAAAATTTTAATATACTATATATAAAAAATGTGTGGCGCAGTACAGCCAAACTTGGCTCCTGCGCCAAAAAAATCAACAATCATCATCATCATCATTATCTAATTATAATGATTTTAAAAATGAAAATGAAAAAGAATAAGACAGACTAACCAATTCAAATGTAATCAAGTGTAAAGTATTTTTTTTTAAATTTTTACGCACAAACTTATCTACATTCAGAAGAATTCGTTAGTTATCGAAGATGATGATGATACTAATGTCAATAGTGAAAAGGAGTTGTCTCTTGAACAAGAATTAGAATTAGCGATAGCTAAAATAATTCAGCAAACCAAAATGCAATACAGAAATCAGGTATATCCAAAACCATCGGACGAGAAATCGTTTTATTTGAAGATGGGGATAGAGGTAAATATACTTGGAAAAAGTATATCGCGCATTGCAAACAGTACCACAAACTAGTGTAGATGCCAAAAGAACGTTTTCAACAGCTGATAATTTTTACACAAAATTTCATTCCAGCCTTAATAACAGTACAATTTATACCTTGTGTTTTTTAAGATCACATTTCAAAAATTGTAATAATACCATAGACTGAATAGTGCTTTAAATAAATAAGATGTTTCTTTACTTTTTTGTGATTCTTTATATATACTGTTATAATTTTTAAGTTACAAATAATTTTTATGATATTTACACTCTCTAATAAAACTGGCAAATAAAACAAAGGAACACCTTGGTTTTTTTATTCTTTCTAAAATTTCTATACCACCGCTATCAAAACGGGTATCCTGGTATAAGATAAAATACCAAATGCCGGTATTGGTCCGATATTGCAATCCCTGTTCACAACGCTTTTGGGTCGACCAGGCTTAGGAGCCAGTTCGGCAGACAAGTGGTTCTTTTACATCATTTTGCCTTCTTAAATTCATCAAAATATTTGTCTTTATAAGCTTTTTTCATGAGCTTAACTGCTTTTGGAGCTATTTTACCCAAATGACAGCAAAACTTTAATCTACAACACATTCTTTTTTTCACTCTGAATCACTAACCCTATTTCTGTTGAACAAATAAAAAGAGTTCATCACAGAAGTCCGAAATGAGTGGAAAACTATAGTCTGCTTCGTTTAGAATTTTTGTAAGCATTCAATTAAATTTTAAAAAATATCTTGCACATTTGTTTTTAGCTTCTGGTGTTGCCACTAAGTAAAAAATAACATTCAGTTTTCCTGAAATGTATTATATACTCTATTATGGTATAGTCTTCAGAAATATATTATTTTTAACTCGCATAGCACTTAAACTAAACTAAATTGACAACACTACAAATGGAACAAAAGAAGTTATACTATAGAAGTCCCTGACATAATAATTCACAATAAAAAAATATTATTAAAAATTTCATTTCTTTTTACGCACCTATTTCTTCCACGAAATTAATTTAAATTTGAAATTGTGTGACAATCTACTCAAATGTTTTTGAATTATAGTGGTTCAAAGGAACTTGCTAGTATCAAATATGTCCAAAATATTTAACGATAAAAAGTAATTCCGACTCGACATTTTTCAAATGGAGAGTTGGTTATTTTTCTATTGCAAAAATCCTTAAAAAAATTTAAAAAAATAAAAATAATAATTTTTTTTAAAAGAAGCAATACTGAATACAGTTAAGAAAAAAATTTAATTTTCCACAATAAAATTTTAAAATATATTCAGTAGAACTTTTAACAACATAAAAGTTTTATTTGACATGATGTTTCACACAATTAGCCCCAATAATTTAGGAAATATTGAAGGTCAAATGTTTATAATCTTAGCTTTGAAAACTTTCAAGAAAATGTACAATTATCAACCTATACCACGCAGTGTTGAAACTAGAAAAGAGTGTGTGCACTTGGAATTACTTATTTTATTTTAAAACCAATAATATTATTTTAAAAGAAAAAATCTAACACATAAAATAAGTATATTTTATCTAAAAATTAAGCAGTTAATCTTCTTTATAAGGTTGCATAGCTGTTTCTATATAGCATATGACGCCCTCCACTTTGAAATGTTTCCTAATGATCTGTGGAACTTATAACAGAGCTTGGTGTGCAGGCTATTTAAGCAATTTCCCAATAAAGTATGCAAAAATATGATTACGTATTGAAAAAATTCCTTTCTATAAGTTAATTAACTATAATATATTAAGTTCATTAACAATTAAAACTCTCATAATTTCCTTTTTGGGATAGTAAAAATGATATTAATTTTATCAGGGATGAAAAAAATAATGGAACAGTTAATAAGGATTTCTCTTTTGGGTGATTGTTCTTTCCATTCTACAAACTATGAGCAAACGATAATTTGCCGATTTTTTTTTAATCTTAAAATTTATACATAAAATTTATTTTATTAGTTTTCCTTTTTTCTACAGATCTTTTCAAGCAACCCTTTTGAATTAATGAGAATAATTCTCCCAATTCAAAAAGATTACATGCAATTTCTGCTCCTTTTTTCCAATTTTTCCTTCACCATTTCCTATTTCAATGATTACATTCATTCTAATGTAATAAAATTTATTTAAATGAGTGAAAGTAGAGGAAATTTTTATCTGACTTTCAACATTTGTCTTCCGATTTCAGCTTGTATTTTAAAATAAATTATTATGAAACTCAGAGAAAATCAATAAAATGGACACAAAATGGAAAATAATATCAGCTCCAAACTTTTATTGTTTTTCACTCATTTGAATATATTTTATTTTATTTAAATGTGTGAAAAATAATTGTGATTCACAGGAAAATAGAATTTTCTAAGTATTAACATTATATTTCTGCAGTCAAAATTATTTCTTTTGCAGTATATTTGATCAAGAAATTCTGTAATTATCATTAATTATTTTTTTGAAATAAAGAAAACATTTTATTTGATTTATTTGAGCTCCGTGTCTCCATAGCTAAAACAATTTGAATCAAAAATTGGTATATAATAAAATCAAGGAAAACTTACAGTTAAAATTTGAAAAAAAGATAATGTAATTTATAGAATAATGCAGTACTTCTCGAAATGTCAATATTTGTGACCCAATATTCAATAATAATTTTCATCACCCCACCCTCCATACAATAACAATGTATTGAATTCAAATATACTATACTTTGATGCTAAAGCTAGAATACGACTTTAACCTCTTAAGTGGCAACGGCGTAAACGTCTTACTCAGCCAAAGCATTATTTTCCCTAGACGTATATATACGTCTTTACGAAGTACGATCTTTTCTGTACATTGCTGTCCATAAAAATATTCCGAAGGCTATGGAATTCAATAAAAGGACGACAGTGTGTCCGGTAGCATTGGGAACGAATTGCGTAACTTTTAATCGGCAGTAAAGGGATAAATTATAAGCCGCACAAAAATTATCAAGATAAGTGTTAATTTTTATACATAATTTTATATCTAACAAGACAATGGGGCCACTGGTAATTATTAAACTTGTTCTTAACTTAGTATTTTTAAATTAATTATCAAATGCATTGTGTGTAGTATTGAGACATTTATAAGTATATTATATCAGTGTAAACGTGTGCGATATTTTTTTATTATGTCAGAATGTATTTTGTTTCCTTTCAGTAAATTAGTAATTTTTTAAAATAATCTTTTGTTTTAGACTTTTCAATATGCTCGCATGCCCCACAGTTTGAGTAAAGGTTGAATAATGTAATAAAATATCCTAAGTTTTGTTAATTGTTTATTGGATCAAAGGGTCATGCAATTGATTTTGCTATAGAAACGTTTACGGTAAAAAAAATTCGTATTTTTCTTATGTAGGCAGATTTCTCAAAGAGTTGTTTTTTTCTTATCTTTGTTATATATATAAGATGATTGAAAGATAGATAAAAGATTTGATTCCTCCCCTATTTATGTTCCGATTTAACTCAGTTATTTGGATTTATTTCAAGTAATTTCTAAGCAACATACATTTAATCATTCGCATTAAAAATGTTCTGTTGGTATGAATATTTTATGTTAATCATATATTACACAATGCGTATTTTACTTACGAACCTTTTTCTATATACCTAAGTTAATGTTTCCAATAACAATTTAAAAAATCTTAAATAAAACACCTATTGCAATAAGAGATGATATTTTTTATTTTCTGACATTAACCTTTCATAAATTTTTTTAAATATTTTACTGGGAAAAGTTGAACTTCAAACACACTAGAATAAAACATTTGCATCAGAAATAAGAAAGACAAACACAGATGGTTTTAAATTTTTCTTAGTTTAAAATCAAATTTGGAATTTCCCCCTTTTTAAGGGGGATTTTAAAAGAAAAGGCGTTTTTGTTTGGGTTTACATAAGAGTAGTAACATGGAGTTGTTTCCAACCATTTGTCTCCGAAGCAGAGAACCCATCTGGTATTCCATGAATTTGTTTACCAATCAAATGTCTAAATTCAAGTTCCAATACGTCAGTATTTTAAATGAAAAAAGTTCGGTAAACTGAAGAAAATAAAGTTATAGAACAAACGTGAAAACAAAGTCTTTCCTTCGGTATTCAATTCTAGTATTTCTTCCCTTGGAATCATGTTTTTTAAAACGAAGCAAAATAAAACTCATGGGGAAATGTGTGACATAAATATCGGAAAAACTTTTTAATATCAAATTGGTAATATTGCGGGCCCGGACTGAGTTCGTCACAAAAAGGCATTGTCATTCTCTTTGAACAGTTATTACTGAAATGGTACAATTTTTACCAACAGAGCTTGTATAGAACAGACAGTATTCCTAAGATATTTATTTAATTTCACAAATGTATTTCTTTCTCTTGTATTCAGATTACTCGAAACAAATTTAAGAGAACATGATTCAATTGAAAAATCTGTCAAAAAATCAAATCTAATTTTTTTAGTCTAAATTATTCTTTATATAATTTTTATAACCCCCAAAAAATTTTAAAAGCTTTAACAAAAAACCAAAATTATGATAGCTTTTACGTTCGTTTTATTAACCCCGATGGCTATAATTTTAAATACATCTCACAAAAGGAAAAAAACTAGTTTGCTTATTTAAAAAGCTAAAGGGGTTTTTCTTTGTCCTAATGATTTCTTTTATATTTTCCTATTTCCAATTACCTACAAAAAAAAGTTGGTATTTTTTTTAAAACAAAGCAATATGTATTTTTTAAAAAAAAATTGAACTCAAATTTATACATATTTTAAGGGAAATTTTATAGCTTCATAAAAAGAATTGAGAAAAAGCATTTTTTCAAAAAACCCCCACCAACTTTTTTAAAATAGTTTTACGAACTCATAAATAAAATTTTTCTGGCGTAACTTTTTGAGGAGTAATTTTAAAATCATAAATTTTAAATTTGTTCCTTAAAAAAATTTTAATCAACTTTTATGAAACTGTGGAAAAAATCTTTTTACATAGCATACACAAAAAAGGGAGACAATCAAAAAAATTAAAATTAAAATAAAACCCAACTGAAATTTTCCCTAAATACAATAAAAAAAGAATAAAATCGACCTTTAAAATAACTCATTCCATACCAGCTTCATTTGAATTTATTCATGTTAATCAGGTATCTGTTACAACATTCGATTATTGGTTCGAAAAAAGAAAATCAGTCAAAATTAAAAATTAAAAAATAATATGCGAAAGACATTAATGGACAGAGTTTATTTCATTATTAGTGACCCAGCATATGAAATAAATTATAGAACCATTCAAAAATCATGCAATTTAGAATTGTAATTTTTTGCTGCTGAAATAGGAAAATATTTTAATTATTTTATCAAACAAAAGTAAATTTATTGATATATCCCAATGTAATACATTGAAGGAATATATAAAGATCACAGAAAATTGTAAAACTAAATATAAATGCTTGTTTTAGACTTAAATACAACAGCATTTTTTTTAAAAAAATAAATTTAAAAATAATGTCAATTATTTCCCAGCCACTTAAAATGGAGGACATGATGTTATTAATATAATGGAACTTTTGTACTTTCTTCCAAAAATCTAAAATTTTATTTGTAAAAGTGCAAATTATTAAATTATTCTAAAGTAAATAATTAAATTATAATGTGTAATAATTTATTTAGACATTTGAAAGAACAACAACAACAAAAATAGGATGCTATTTGTTGAATTCCTTTTTTTTCCCATTGAACTCATATTTATCTTAAAGATTTATCTCTTAGTTGAATTTTATATCTTTAAGAAAAAAAAAACATTTTCAAAAATTTGAGAAAATTATAATTCAAAAGATATATTTAATACTTCATTGGCTTTTTAGATGCACCTAATTGCATTATAATAAACATAATGGTCCAGAACTGAGGAATAAAGTAAAAAAAACAATCAAGAAAATTCTGTTTCTTAACAAAAATTTTTTTACATTATTTAACTTTACCCGGGATTTTTCAAGAAAAATTTTTTGAAAAATTTTCCACAAAAAATTTTAGTTAACGTATTAAAATCTGTTGATGTAATGTTTTTTCAGCTTGTTACTGAAGTTATTTAAAATTCTTAGACTCGAACGCATCTGAAATAATGCAGAAGTATGAAAATAAAGCTCTATTAAATGTTAGTTTTGTTACTAAGATTACATTTTTATGTAATCTTATCAACTTGTATCAGTAAGGGAGAGACAAATACTACCAATGAAGTCTTGATTGTCCCGGCGCTCATCAAAAAGAAATGCTGACCATGTTTCTGTCTTTAGAGCAGGCAAATGCTATCTTGTGGTTTTTTCATTTATTAACAACATAAAATCTAGCTTTTCGAAATTTGGATACTGGAGGAAACTATCCATAAAACATTTTAAATTTGGATCTATGTGGACAGCACCAGCAGGAGTATTATTCCCCTTTTTTGAATAGCTTTCAGATTGGCCCCTTATTCATCTACAGTGGGTCTCTTCCCCGTAGGCCTTCTCGGGAACAAGTTGCGGACGACCTTGCGAAGGCGGCTACAAAATCCTGTGGATCCCGGGAAAACCACGTGGTCCTTTTATCGACTGAGATCTACTCCTGGGCTAAAAATTAAAAGGGAAACCTGGGTGGCCCTCCGACACCCATGGTACTCAAAAAAACGGATCCGTCATATCATTCAAGGTTTCCAGATCATATCAAACGTTCTCCCTTTTCGACTGGTAACCTGGGGGGCATGTGAGGGTGACAAAAAACTTCAAGCCCCCCCAAAGAAAATCGTCCTTTTCTCCTCGCCCTTCTGCAATGTCCCGGGGGGTTTTTCCTTGGGGGTGTGGCATCCCCTTTTTTAGACTTTCTTTTTATGGTCATGGACCTGGTCTGTTTCCCGGGCCAGACGGGGGAAATCCACCACCACCCCACCCAAAATTTTAAATGGAAAATCCCCAAAAAATAATACTACTTTATTATATATCAATGTAATATGGCTAATATTTAGAAATATATAATTTCAGACTGTTTTGAAAATTGGCCCGCGTTTAGGTTTAAAAAAGTAAAAAGGTGGGGAAAAGGGGGAATCTATACTGCATTTTAAAAAAAAGCAACACCATGAAAAAATCACCAGAAATAAATGAACTTTGCAGAAAATATCAACTATAGGATCCCGCAAAATAAAATTTTAAAAGACCACAGCGTATGCTGGCGTGCGCCCCCCCCAAACTGTTGAAAGTGTATTAATGAACTTGCTGGACGTTGAAAGGGGTTAAGTTTTTTTTGGGTGGGAACTTTTGGTGGACCTAAGTCCCCCCACGACGAAATAAAAATTAACAAGTTAGGGAGTTTGAAGGGGGAAGATCATAGGACTTCAAGAAAAAGGATTTTCCTAGCTCGTGTGCAGCTGAGCGTTCCAAAATTTTGCAGTTTGGAAAAGTGGATGGGGACCGAACAACTCGAAAAACTGGCGTGGAGAGGGAAAGGTGCGTCAGAGCGCGACGATAACAACTCCTTCGGGGGCCGGTAAAGCCACCCGCTTCCTCCAGGCGGGCACGTTGGTCTCCTACGGGTGTACTAATGTGGGGCTTCGTTAATTTGTCGACGCCCTTTCCGGGGAAATCCCGTCAAGGTGCCCCATACGGATTCCGGCAAACCATCGGCAGCTTCGTCGCAATGGGCTCGGCCGGCCCGGGCAAACTGATTCCCCAAGTCGTCTTTTTTGATGAATCAGCTTCAATTTGTGGGACCTGACGGGGCATTCTTTTATGTATGCTGGTGAACGCCCTCTCCCAGAATGTCTTATCGAACAAAGTGGCCCCCCGTGGTTTTTGGTCCTTTCTTCATGGAAAATTCAATTTGCTACCAATTTAGGGGAATCTCTAAAAAGGTAAATCCTTAAACTGCTCCCAAAAACTTTCCCCTTTTTCCCGGCATCCTTGGTTTATCATTCAAAAAAGAATAATGCCCCCCACATGTTGCAAAAACTGTTTGAGACTTCTGAAAAACACATGCCTGCTTATTCCCGGGGATGTCCCCATTGAGCCTTTTTGGGGTTTAGTTGGTCGGCGTCTTGCTCGTAATCCCCCTCAGCTTAAAAAAGATGAACTTTTTTTGCGCATACAAGCTGTAATTCCCCCACAAGCAGACATTCAAAATCTGTTTGACTCCATGCCACGCCGTATAGCAGCTTATTTCGGACACTTAATACTGTTTTTCTTTTCTTTTCTTTTCTTTTTATTGCTTTGAAAATTTCGTCATTTATTTGTACTAATACAAGTCGTTTGTGCATTAAATTTCATTTAATTCCGATGATTCCTTCATGATGTAGTATTTTTTACAAACAGAAGTTTATTAAGAGCTTACAATACGATTCGATTATCAAATATCAATCAAAAACTCAATTAAATTTTTTTAGCCTAAATTATTCTTTATATAACTTTCTAAAATCTCACAAAGTTTAAAAGCTCAAAGTAAAAAAAAAATAAAGATGTTCTTTTTTATTCACATACCAAACGAAAGTAAAAACTTTACACTGACTTATCTCAAAAAGAAAGAATAAATAATTTCATTTAAAATGCTAAAGGCGTTTTTTCCGTATAGTGCCAGATACTTTGATATGTTTCCCACCTATTTTTAGTAATATATATAACAAGAATTGGCATGGAATAATTATTTCTTAAAACAAACAGTTGAGTTCAGAATTGATGCATTTCTCAAGTTGTTTTTAATAAGCATTCACATAAAAAAAAGTATTTTTTGAATATCAATCATGTTAATAGGAAACCCATACCAAATTCAGTTATACATAGATTGATGTACTTCTAAATCAAATTTCATGTGCATGTACATCAATTACTGTAACAAGAGTGGTATTTTAAAATCTTTCGTTTAAATTTTAATTTTTTTTGCTTAAGGCGATGGTACCATCTTTAAAAATTTATTTTTAATATTTGATATTGGATTGTATTTTATAAAGGTTAATATTTAATAATAATTCCATACAAAAAAATTTTTAATTTGTTTACCATGAAAATGTTTGAAATTTAAAATTTTAAATTATTCAACATTTTTTTAAACCCCTACTTTCTTTAATTTTTCCAAATTTTTATACAATATACTACATATAAAAACTGTGTGCATGGGTTTATTTCTGCTACTGCTCTTTAATTTTTTATTAATTTTTTATAGTTAAACTTACAGAAATTCTCCGAAAAACATTGTTTTGTTTGAAATTTTTAGAAAAATTTTAAACATGTTAGAGCTAATTCTTGAAGTACACAGTTTTACAAAACATACATTTCAGGCATGTATAAAAAGTTTCAAACCCTTAGCAATTATCAAAAAAGCCTTAGGTTTTGAATAACAGTGAATATTACAAAAGAATTCAACATGGAGAAAAACAGGTTTAAAGTTTCATTTCTTAATAGCATGATAAAAAAATTCTGCTCAATAATCTGAAACTTTTATGTAATGTTAATTAGTTTGTTTCAAACTGCTTACCACAAATTTTTAAAAAATTTACAAGAATAAAGAATATACTTGTATAATGAATATATATAAACAAAAGGTCAATATTTCAAGAACATTATCTTAACAATTTTTAAAAATTTACACACATTTTAGAGTTTATTTCATGCACCAAGTTTTCTATACTACTATAATAAACAACTTGTACACAAAATGGCCATACTCTTTTTTCCATAATTTTGAGCCTGAATATGACTACAACGTCATGGGCTCTTCCAAAATTTACTCATAAAAGAGCATTTTTGCAAATTATTACACCGAAAAATTTGTTAATGCATTTTTACATCAATAATGACGTATGTTGGAATCTGGATATACCGGTATATTTTTCCTCAAACGAGAAAAGTATTTTGCATTCTTGCACACCTCAGGTTGATACTGAGAAACTTCTGAACTTGTCTTAGCATCTGAAAACCACCTCTTCAAAGCTTTCGTTTAATGGCAGATTTAGGTACGTTTTTTAGGCCTAGGCATTTCCAACTTTTGGAGAAATATACAAATTCCTTGTCGTAAAGCAACTTTTCTTACTCTTCAGAACACAGAGTACAAAAATATAGTTAAATTTGTAGGGACAGAACTTCAAAGAAAACGCAGTAGAATAACTCTCATATAATCAAAACAAAACAATTATTTCATTTTCAGCTTAAACACTCATTAGCGTGGAGTAAAAATTTATTTCCATATTTATCAAGCTCTTTTCTAGCAGACGATCAGAAAAGTGGGCGTAGCAGCTTCTGTTTAGTCTACTGACATGCAGCAAAAATGGATAAATAACTGAATAAAAAATATAAGATACAACTCTGAAATTTTGCGTTACATTAAGAAGGATTAAAGCATCATATAAGCCAATAAAAAATCGATAGTTTGATAATTTTTAGGGTACCATATCGCCTTAAAAAATTAAATGGTTAGTTTTTGTAATAATTTGAGCACAAACACTGTTTTAATTAATACATATTCATAGGTTACTAGCAAAAATTATGATCAAAGAATTTTTTACAAATTGTACCAAGTCTCCTTAAACAGAATTCTGATTTCTGTTTTACTTAGAATTATTTACCACATTTTCTGCCGTATGCATTAATTTCTCTAATTTTAGATCTTTCAGAAAAAATTAAATTAAGGCATAATGCGGTATAAAAAGCATTTTAGCATTGTAAGTAGAAACCTAACGAATATGCGATCTATCTCAATCTATCTCACCTAGCTCTATTTAAAGTTATTCATGACACAAGCTTAAATAATTAATTCTACGTCGGTGAATAATTGCATTAGAAATTTTCTGCTCATTTTCTCTTTTAACGTGTTAAACAAATGATAGTAGTTTCTTTCACGAATCTAATCTAAATCCTTCATTTGGGAAAAATTCCGCGCCATCACCAATAATTCAGGTAAGGCTCAAGCTGTTTGTTAATTAAAAAGTCTTAAATAGCAATCTCAGTACAAATGCCGCAAACTTGTATAGCTGTGTAAATAATTTTTCCCCATCAGTTTCAATATTTTTGTAAATGCTTAAAGTTAATATGTATAAATGCGAATAAATTATTACATGTCTTATTAAGTACAAATTAATAATATAATTTTTTTTTCATTTAAGAAAAAATTCTATAAAGGAGTTTTTCAGAACACTTACAGTTATTTTGTAACATATTTAATTTAAGCTCATTAAAAGTCATGAAACATTTTTGGTGCATCTTACAACGAGTGTAAGATGCACCGAAATTTAATATTGCATTGCATATTTATTACAGATATAATAGCCTGTATTATTATACTACTCTTTACTTTCAGAAAACCGCATACCGCAGTTTATCTTTAGTATTTAGTCCAGCGATACTCAACCTGTGGCCCACCAAGCCTTTTTAAGTGGCCCAATCATGGACCATTGCTCTGAGAAATTTACTTATTTCAGAACATTGTATTAAAAATTTGGTGGGAAATTCTTTGTTAAGAAATCAAATATATCAATTTTGCTTTTTTGCTGTCGGTGTCGTACGGGTACGAATTGGTATTCTTTTTCTATTTGGAATTGTTGCAGTTAGTGATAATAGACAATGGTGGAGTAGCGACCATTTTATGGGTGGAACAATTTTTATCTATCTTTCATATCTTGCAAGCGAAAAATATTCGAAGAAAATATATCGTTTCAAGACGATTGGGATAACTATTTATTATTAACTATTTTGTAGTTAAAAACAAACAGGTAATTGTTTTTGAGTAATTGTTTGGTTTGTCACAAAAGTGCTGTATTTAAAAAATACCAATAAACAGGAATCATTCAATGACACTTTTCCTCGAAGATCTCTTTCGAGAGTTGATAAGTAGGCTTTCTTGAATAGTCTTTGCAACTGCAACAAAGTGTTTTGTCAGTGGTAATATCACATCTGTAACAAAGATATCCCTTGAAGTTTGTTATATTATTGGTAATCATATGAAACCGTTTACTGATACAGAAATTGTGAAAGAGTGTTTCTTAAATGTTTCTAATTTAGTGTTGTGATAAAAATAAAATATATAAAATAGCTAACTAAAAAGCAAAGCATAATTATAATATTTTCATCTTTCCACCTTTTTAATTGTAAATATTTATCTTGGTCTTAAACAGAGTTTCTCCCCATATATTTATCCTCATATTTTGGCCCCGCGCTGAAATAACTAACATACGTATACGGCCCCGCGCAGAATAGCTGACATGTACGGCCCAGCAGAAAAAAGGTTGGAGTACCACTTGAGTTGAATCTCTCCTTAAATACCGTTGCCTGCTTAGGTTCAGGAAATTTTTTAATATACTAAACTGCTCTTTTAAACACCTTATTCAAGATGAGTTCACAAAGACTCAAGTATGAAAAGGCAATTTTATATGCAGAAAAAGAATAGAAACAGAGCAGCAGCCACTGAAAATTTGACACGGCTGATATAAACGCACGTCAATGCAAACAAAATTATATAATTTTTGCTCTTGTAAAAGTTCTACGTGTCTTATATATATATAGATAATTCTTTTACATTCTTTTATAATACATTCTTTTAAAAAATACTGCATAACAAATGGAATGGATGGCAAGGAAGACGACACTTCTTTGGAAAATGGTGACCCCGGCATCAATTCTGAAGTCAGCGGTGACAATGGGTTGATTGATTGATTGAATATTAACGCCACTTTGTTCAGCCACAGGGAGCTTTTGGCGACGGACCCAAGTAATTTTGAACCATGGTCAAGTGATGTGGACGTGAGCTGGCACCCCTCTAACACCACACCAACGGGAGGGACGTTTCCGTCTCGACAGATTTAACTACGATACATCCCAACACTTACTTGCCCTACACGGCGGGTCTTTAGTGGTACTGGGCTCGAACTCGTGACAAGGCAAGCCACGATCCGATACCTATACCACTCGGCTACCGCGGCCACGCGGTGACAATGGAAGTGACGAATCATTTTGATAACATGATACTGACGTTTAGAGTAATTATATATTTATCTATGTATTTGAAAATTTTTGGTGCTGGTAAAATAAATTAATTATTATCTTATTGATTCCTAAATATTTATTTTTAAATTTTTGAAGTATAGGATATTGATGAACCCTTTACAATTTTTTTTTTATTATTATTATTTTTCTCATAAACCAAAAATAAGAGAAAAATATGTATCATAGAAAATGCAGATATGTGCTTACGGTGGTAAAAAAAAATGATGACAAATAAAGTCATGTAGATTAACAAATACAATCAGCAAATAAGAAACACAAGTAAAATCAGATTAAGCAAAGTACGTTTTTAAAGTGTTACAAAACTACTCAAAAATATCAAACTATTCCAGAAAAGAATAAAAAGAGAAGCTAGATTTACTTCTTTTTATCGAAAAGAGAAGATACCTTTGAGCTTTTCTCTCGCAATTCAAACGCTCTTCTTCTATAGATGCCACATTCTTTAGACACCCATGAATGCTATTTCGAAATAAGTAAAAGTTGCAGAATGTATCAATCTTTTGGAAGAATATTTCTCTTCCTTTGACACTTTAAATTTATTGGAAAACGAAATGTGCATGCGCTTGAAACTGGCAACGAAAATAAAGAAGACGAAAAAAAGAGAAAGATAGCAACTTAAAAAGCAAAAAGGAGCAAATTTTTGATAATGCGAGAGAAATGATTGGCGTTGCTCATTTTTCTTCTTGTATTCCAAAGAATATCACGAATAAAAGTGTACAAAATTCTTTCTTGGACCGAACTGCATACAAACGCTGCAAACACATTTTGGCATTTGGTATATCTCTCATGCTAGGCATGTGTGTCTACACATAAAAAAAAAAGAATTAAGAAACTTTTCACTTCCAATTTTGGTAAAAATAAAATAATTCAACAAAGTAATACATTTTTGAATTTTCTTATTTATTCTTAGTTTAGTTTATTTTGAAGGAAAAAAAATTATCACAAAGCAACTCTTCGGTTTATCAACGCAATGCAAGAATAAAATAAAATAAAGAGTCAGAGGTAGAAACTTGTCTGTGTAAAAGAAAATAAAAACAATCTATTTCTAAAATGACGTGCATCGCCGTTGATTTATTGCTAGGTTTCTACTTAAAGAATGCAATTATTCATTTGTACAAACAGTATCAAAATAATTATCTGAGTATAGCTCTCACTTCATTTAACTCAGCAACAAAACAAAAATTTACTTATATTTCCATTTTTTTTAAAAAACCATTATTTAAATAACAACTAGTTGTTGTTTTTTTAGTAAAAAAAAACATTAGAAATATTATTAGTCTAATTGTGTCTCTTTAAGGTATCTGACTAACCTAAAATCATGATTTTTTTTTAAAAAATTGACAATTTTTTTTTATGATTTTATTTTATAGGACATCTTATTAGCTTTATAACAATACCAAGTTTTTTATTTTCCATTCATTAGAAAAAAACTACAAGTGTTTTAGTTAAAGCAGATGTTATAACTTTACATAAGATGTCAAATTTTAAAATGCGTTTTACTCGAAAAGATCAAATAGGAACAGTGATTTCTCAAAAAGTTTTTAAAATAATTCACTGAAATTTTTTGTGTATGTTCTGTATAATAGTAGAAGTGTTTTAACTTTCAGATTTATCAATCACTGTTTTATTACAAAATTTGCAGTTCTTTATGCGAATATAAACACTGCTTTTTCAAGCAATTTGATATAATAACTAAGATAAAGTGCTCTAGTGTTTGTAAAAATTAAAATATCTCTTATCCTGAAGGTCATTTCAAAAACGAATAGCAAAGTAATGCATCAAAATTGAAAAAGTGAGAATTTGTTCATTTACTATTTGTACAGAGTGGGCCCCGTTTATCTTTTTGTCAATTTTTTCCCATTATTTTCCCCATTTTAGTAGAAATAATTTATTTTTCTCTTCTTAATTTTAGCCTTTTTGCTCCATATCTCCATTTTTTAAAACAAAAGTTGTTGCAAGTAGTCGGATACCTTAACAGCAAGCATAAATTAATTTGTATTTCTCTATGTATTACATTAATGACCTGAACTTTAAAATGTGCTTTACTTTGTTTTACATAGTATTGTACAGCCATAAAAAGAACAAAGAAACGAAATACAGGGAATATAATTTTTTAAATAAACAATGAATTGATCAGTTTTTAGCTAAACTAACACAGACATCCAACTCAATCAAATGTAGGCATTTTTTATGTGTGTGTGTGTGGATTCTTCATTATTTTATACTTAAATTCATTTCTTTAATTTTTGCTTTAGTTTTAGGTTTAATCCACTTCTTATGATACAGTTACAGGCTTTAAAACGCGTTTTATGCAAAATGTGGGATTTTTTTTCCGAAAAATTTGAAATGAGAACAAAAGTTATGAAACTAACAAAATTATTTTTCAATTCCTACTATTAACTCACTCTCTCCCTATGTATACATGTTTATATATCTTGCTCAAATTTTCAATCGTTAATAAAATACTTTCTATTCATCCAATAAAATTTAAAATAAAATTTTTCACTTGTAGCGGAAGACACTTGATGTTAATATAGTTTTTTCAAAATTTAATTCATTAATTAAATTAAAAAAATTAAATTAATCGTGCCAGTTTTCAACGCTAACTTAGATTTGTCTCCATTGTAGTAACAATGTAACTGTTAAAACAATGACAAAAGATGTCGCCGAAATCTAATTTTTCAGCCAAACTAGCCAAACCGATTGTGCTTTGTTACAACAATGCAGACAAATCGTGCTCTTTTTTTCAATTCCAACTATTAGTTCACTCTCTCTCTATGTAATGCATATATATATATATATATATATATATATATATATATATATATATATATATATATATATCTTGTTCACATTTTTAATCGATAGTATAAAATACTTTCTATTCATCCATTCATAGTAGGAATTGACTTATTTTATTTTTATATTACTTGTTTAGTATATTTTGTGCATTACTAAAATCGTTTTAAACTGTTTTTTATTTTAAAAAAAATCACTTTATTATTACAAAATTTACAGCCACTTATACATTTTTTTAAACAAGTGTTTTTTAAAGCCGTTTCATATAGTAACCAAAAGAAAAAATGCTCTATTTTTAGTAAAGACTTTTAAATATTTCTTATATTTTAAGAGATCATTTCAAAACTATATATGGATGTTCAGTCAAAAACTTTTTGATCAAAGTGGGCCACGTAAAATGTAAAAATTTTAAGAACTGTATTAATTATTTTTTATTTTTTAATAATCGTATTTTCCAACTTTCATTTATTTATATTTTACGAATTTTGTTTTTACACTTATAAAATTTACAAAATAAATATGAAAACAAGAAAAAATTCCTCTTACATCTAATTTTTTTTACAGCAAGTAATATATAAAAAAAATAAGTCAATTCCTACTTGGATCAACAAAGATATATTTTATTTTAGCCTCTTTTTATTAAAGAGTTACAATTAATATAAATATGTATATACATATGACAGACGCACAACATTAAGTGGTAATTAATTTTTATTAGCTATTATCAAAGCATCGTATTGTCATCCAAAACAACCCTGTATATAAAATTTCAGTTTAACTGAATGCTTTAAAACATAAGAAAAAAAATCTTTTCAAGTTTTGACAGAAGTCGCCAAAATGGTCCTCACGTGGCTATATTTGTAATTCTTTGAATAATTAGTTTTAGTCAATTAATTTTTATTAATAATAATTAAATTATTGTATTTTCATCAAAAATAATCATGTATATAAAATTCCAGCTCAATCGAGCGCTTTAAAATATATTTTATTAACTATTAAAAATTCCCCACCAAGATAAATAGAGAGTGTAACTAATAGTAGGAATTGAAAAATGGTCTCCCAAATAGTCGAAGGTAATTTGTACTACCCTTACTTCACCTTTAAGCATATTTCATCAAAATATCATTGAATAGATGATATTTTACAAGCAAAATAGTTATACAAATTAGTGATTCACAACCTTTTTTTTTTGCGGTGCAATTTTAAAAATGTCAAAATTTCACATTAACATTAAAATAAAAATAATTACTTATTTGTGATGTGCACTATGTAACATATATATATATATATATATATACTAATCAATGATAATAATTTTCAATGTTAAATAAAATTATATGTACGACAGAGTGTGCAAAATGTTTATTGAGTAATTAATTCCAAATGAATTATAAAATTATATTTAAGGCGAAACTTGAGGTTGATGATTTTTGATAATTTCGCTTACATTTGGCCTTAAAAATGTTAATGTCACTCTCATTTCGTCATGTATATTTAAAAGTTTTATTTTTCCCCTTTTCTTTTTTATATTTGTGTGAAAATCCAAAAATTCACACAAATAAGATACAGAAAGTTGTAACAATAGAGTAAAAGCCTCTAATTTTAATTCAAAATGAATTAATTGACTCCTCTGAATGTTTTGAAATTAAATCTCGATTATTTCAGTACAAACATAGTTCTTCCTCTTCATTCAAAGTTAATTCATCTACAGATGTATCCGATATCTCAAATGGATTACGAACCCAATCATTTTTTTATGTCTAAATTTGGGGAGTAATGAATGCTTCTCTCCTCTTATATGATAACCGACTGGGTGGCGTTGGTTTCTCGCTGGCCTTCTGCACCTAAGGTTGCAGATTCACCCCCGACCCAAGTCGGTGGATTCTCATGATGCAGAAAATCAACAGCATCCATGTCGTAGGATTATGCGGCATGTAAAAAATCCCTCGAGTGTCCGTTTAGCTCGGGGGTTCTCATAAATTAAAAATAAATAAATAAAAAATTCCTAAGTACAGAAAACATTAAATAAATTAAAAAATAAAAATAAATTAAATAATATTAAAAGAAATAAATTAAATAAAAAAAAATTCCTAAGTTCAAAAAAATAATTAAATAAATTAGAAATATAAAAATAATTTAAATAAGATTTAAAAAATAAATTAAGTAAAATAAATTCCTAAGTATACAATTTTGTATCATCAGAGCTCAGGTGCCTGGAAACTGGTCGTCAAAATTACTTGTGGCAATTGGTATCGCCTATATGGTGCCGCTCTAAAAAGCGATACCAGCTCTGGGGAACGTACTGGGTATGTAAAGTTAAAAGTACCAATCCGCAGCCCCATTAGGAAAAAAAGATCTTGAGTTGTCATAACGGTCAACTACAATTTTAAGAATAGTTTTAAAAAAAAATATCTAAGAACTAACTTAAACTTTTCTAAATTTCCTTTTTATGCTTTATTACATAATTCTTTTTTTTAGGGGGGTGAACCCAACCAGTTCTTTTCTCAGAGTATAACTATAATTTTAAAACAAATTGGCGACACATTTCATGAATTTAATTGCACAGAAACATTTTCAACCATTTTGCCGCCGCACAGTGGTTGAGAATCCCTAATGTAGTTCTTACAGTTGCTAATGTAAAATTTTTAGCTTCAGTGTGACTGAATTATCTTTCAAAGTCCACTACATCACTATTCCACTACTCTTGAAATTGATTTTTTTTTTTCTCCTTTCACATAACATTCAACTATTCTGTTCACGTTCTCAAATCCAATGTAGCGTCATAACGCGTGCAAAGCCTTAAATGTCTTTTTAGGCTCTATATTCCATTACAGCGTGGGAAATTTTACTTAACAAAAGAAAATCATCTTTCGGCATCTATACATCCAAAACAATATTACTTCGAACTTATCTCTCCAATCTTGGTGTGTAAAAGAGAGAGCAATATTTTTCGGTCTTTATTTTCAACTTAAGTGGCAATAAACGACAAAAAGGTTCGGTTGGGAAATATCGCTCCGAATCTTAAGCTTCTCCTCACTACCACACCCTGTCCTAAAAAGGGGAAAATATCTTAAGTACTTATTTTGTGCATGCGTTGGGGGAGCTTATTGAAACGCTCAGAGCTTTTGTTCCCTGGAAAGCTTAAAATTACTTGAGAGCCAAAACATGTCACGGAAGACCATAAATTTGGATTTGTTACCAAAATGGCGATGCTGTGGGAAATTTTTTTTACATGTAAAGGCGGGATTTGTTTGAAAGTTGTTTTTATCAGTTGTATCTTCAAAATTAGGTTCTTGTAATTTCAGAATTTATATATATATATTATTTTGAGAAAATGGAACAAAGTTATAAATAGTTTATTATGCATACAGTAAAACCTGCTTTTATGCGGTTGGTTAAAAGAAATCGCACAAAAAGATGCGAAAATATATATTTCACATAAATACTTACATATAACTATGAACTTTGTCGGCATACAGCGGAACATTTTTTTTTATTCGGTGGAGAGGAACTGCATAAAAAAGTCCCGCTTAGAAAATATGTCAATTACTTATGAAATTTATGAGAAAATTTCTTCAAACAAGGTAAATAATTAAATTCCAGATGGAAACATTTTAAAAACATTTAATTTGTCATTGTATACATGAAGAAATTTTCAAAATGCACTTACAAAATTAACAGCTGCTCATCGTAATCCAAAGCGCGCATCTTTCTATTTTGAATTAGTTCAAAGTCGTTTTCATCACTTGAAGATACAGTTTAGTTTTGGGCACCTTAAAGAAAGTGATAAGTTTTTGTGACGACGGTCGGTTGGTCAGTTGCTTGTGAACGTCACGATAAACATATATGCATAATCGAAGCTCTTTAAGGAATTTCAAACCCTTTCGGAATTGGTATCTATTAAGAAATTGCTTTTCCAATTGGTGGGAAAGCTAGATCCCTGAATATATTTTGCCCGCTGTCAAAGAATCCGGTTCTTCTTGTCCGTCTTCATTATCTATCAAATTATTGATAATGTCACTGCATAGAAAGTTTCGTCTTCAATCAAGCAAGTGCTGCTAGAGCGGGCGTTGAGAGAAAACAATTGAACGTGCATTGTCGAGAGACAGTTTATAACCAATGAGCAGAGCATCTTGAAGCGTACATAAGTACATTGATAGACAACATTACCGTGGCACCAAAGCCGTTGAAATTCATACATAGCATAAAAAATGTTCACACAAGAGAAATCGCACAAAACTAATCGAACAAAAATAAAATCACATAAAAAGTACCACACGAAACATGTTCTACTATATTTATTTTATTTTTGGGATGATCTTCTGAATTCCTAAAATATATTAATATCGGTCCATAGTTACAAGAAGACTGAGAGGAGAGAAGGTTGAGACGGAATAAGTGATCTTATACCCCGATAAAACATTGAAGATCACACATACAACACTATTTTGACTTCCATAGCACACCCTGTGAGGAATTTGAGAGACTTAATAAAATTGAATGTTCAACAGCTTTCATTGTAAACTGATTGATAATATGATTATTAGTTTAGTAATATATGACGAATAGTTCAAGTTAATGAGACTGTCGAAATCGAGATTATTGGTACTATGATAATTTTCTAACTTTGGGAATAACTATTAAGTCGACACATACATGTATTTAGATACGATAATTGGAATGCTCCTAGATTAATATAGTTTCGGAAAAGAATTTGTAATTGTTCCTCACATTTGAACATAAATTTGACTTCATTTGTATATGGCAACAATTTACATCAAAATCCGTGGACCAATAAAAACAATCATGGTGCTACAATTAAAGAATAAATTCTAGATTATTAATAAACATTTACGTTTGTTGTTGTTTTTTTTTGTAAAAGCTGAAAAAAGTTTAGTTGATGTCATCACTTGAATTTACACCTCAATCTCTCCATCGACACAATAACAATATGATATCTTTGGGCATTGATAGATTTATCATGCGTTAGCCTCTATGCAAGATGAGTTGATAAAGAAATCTAGTCATGAACAAGCGTCTCTCTCATCACGGGGAAGGGAGGATTTGATAATCATTTTCGTTTCACGATACTCTTACATAACGTCTTAAATCAAAAATTGACTTTAATTTGGATGTTTAATACACCTTTTATACAAGAATGAATGAATGATAACGAATTACACATTTTACGTAAAAGTTTTTAATGTGTTTTCTTTTTGTTTTAAATTTCAATTAAATTTATGAGAATTGGAAACACGTGCTGCATTACACAATATCGCTGAAGAGCGGGATTGAAATGTCATTGTCTTATTGGATAAAATAAACTTAATGACCGAAATTTTTGCTGCTTCACACGCAAAGGAGAGTGCAAAAAGTGACGATAAACGATTCGATCCTATTGCTGTTTTCTCCGTTCCGCCTAAAAAGAATTAACCATTTCATATATACAAACTAAACTACATATATACAAACGAAACAGGACATAGGGGGCCAAGGTCTACTGTGCCTGTCTCAGTTTACGTGACCTTGGACAATGATGTACTTGAGCAGATGTGCCGATCAAGTGATCAGTGGGAAGCGAAGCCCCTAGTGTTTAGTCCCGAAACAAGCGTGGTACTTCTTTATCGAGACCTAATGAAGAGATGAACGATTGACTCGCCCTTGACCAACGCGGGATTTGAACCCCTGATCTGTGGCGCAGAAACGAGTTACGCTACCACTCGGTCACACTGGGCTTCATCTCATATATATTATTCCTTATAAAATCTAGCAGTATATTTCACTGAAATTGCACAGTGATTCAAAGAGTTTTACAAAATTATATTTTTCCTCTAATATTTGAAAACATTTATAAGCATTTCTTTATCAGAAAAACCGTCAGAGGAAGCATTAAAAAATATCGAAAAATATTTTCAAATATTGGCAAAACGATGTCATTTGAGAGAAACAGTTTTTACTTTTTCCTTCTAATGCATTCAAATCGATTAACTACATACTCACACACACAAATATGTATATCTGAGACAGCATTCAAAAGTTCTTAAAATGAGCCACAGTAACGTGGAAAAGTTTTACAGTATAGCAACTACGATAACATTTATGTATTACTGCGTTTTTACCGTTTTATAAAAAATAGTTTTCCCAAATCGCATGGTCAGTGGCTCTCTACGGCGTTGTGTTTTTTAGGCGGATGCATTTAGTAGTCGATGATGAAAAGAAACTGCGTTTGTTGAGCAGAGAATAAATATCAAATTTTGTGTTCGTTCGGAAAAAGGGACTACGGATACTTTCGAAAAAATAAAGGATGTGTAAGGATGTGATACATTATCACGAATGTAAGCTTTTGAGTGGCATTGATGTTTCAGAGAAGTCAGGAGAAGTATCGAAGACGACAAACGTTCTGGACGTCCACATACTTCCCGTACCCGCTGAAAACATCAATAGATTTCGGCGGCGGTACGTAAAAACAGGCTTCAAACAATAGCAGAATCAGTTGGGATACCCAAAGCCAATGTCAACGGATACCGACTAAGGATCTGAACAAAGCATAGAGAGTGTCAACACATCGAAAACGAAAACCAATTAAACGAAAACCAATCTGCAGATGAAGTTAAAAGTGCATCGCAGGCTGAATTAAAGAGCATGGCTAAAAATAGGTTCCAGAAATATTTTGATGATATTTGCAAGCGATGGCAATAGTGTGTTGTTGCTCAAGAGTCTTCTTTCGAAGGAGGATGTGTTTCAGCAATTAAATTGTAATATTTTTAAAGTTATAGACTGAGTCCGGGAACTTTTGAATCCTACTTTGTATTTACAGACAGTATAGGTGAAAACAACATAGTCACAGCAAAGTAATAGCAAACTATTAGGCTTAAGAAGTAAGATTTGGTATTAAACATAGTTCTTGAGGCTTCAACCTTCCCCTGTATTTGCCTGTATCAGAGCAAAGAAAAAGAAAATAGAATAAGAATAAGATTCCATTACACTAAAAATTTTAATCATATAACACTAGAAGAACAATACTCTCTAAAAATACTAAAACTATGTTATCAGTGTCAAATATCAAGAAAAAATAAATCTACATAAATAAGCCATGATTACATATGTGTGTATGAGAGTGCGTGGGTATGTAGTTGGTTTGAGTGAAAAAAACGGAACTTCTCCAAAGGATTAACATTACACTCTTGGCAGACAGCAGTCTTAAGTTGCTAATTGTTCGCCTTAAATCAGGAATTAATTCATTGCAAACTTAACTAATTTAATTAAAAATTTCAAATGTAATTAATTAAATTAATAATTCTAAATTAATTACTTTAATTAATAATTTCAAATGCAATTAATTTAATTAATAATTTTAAATTAATTACTTTAATTAATACTTTAAAATTAATTAATTTAATTAATAATTTTAAATTAATTAATTTAATTAATAATTTAAAATTAATTAATTTGATTAATAATTTTAAATTATTTAATTTAATTAATATGTTTAAATGTGATTAATTTAATTAATAATTTTAAATTAAATTAACTTAATAATTTTAAATTAACTCAATAAATAATTTTAAATTAAATTAACTTAATAAAAATATTTCAAACGTAATTATTTTAATGAATAATTTAAAACCTAATTAATTTGGTGAATAATTTAAAACTTAATTAATTTAATAAATAATTAAAAACTTAATTAATGTAAAGAATAATTTAAAACTTAATTAATTTAATTAATAGTTAACAATGTTATTAATTTAATCAATAATTTAAAATTAAATTAATTAAATTATAATTTAAAATTAAATTAATTTAATTATAATTTAAAATTAAATTAATTCAATTAATAATTTTAAAATTAAATTAATTTAATTATAATTTAAAATTAAATTACTTTAATTAATAATTTTAAAATTAATTATTTTAATTACTAATTTTAAAATTAATTATTTTAATTACTAATTTTAAAATTAATTATTTTAATTAATAATTTTAAACTTAATAAATTTAATTAATAATTAAATTTATTAAGTTAATATATAACTTCAAATTTAACTAATTTAATTAATGATTCAAATTTGGGACCAAACTCTACATTTTTTATTAATTTTTTAAAATTAAAAATTAGAGTTTTCCATATATAAAGGAAATATTTAATTTTTATTCCTTCTTGCACGTGTCTAGCTTTTTAATCTATAACTTTATTAATGTAAATAAATAAAACTATAAGTCTAGAACTCCTAATTTCATAATTATTTGATATTACTTAAGTATTTTGAATTTTAAAGTTCGTAAGAAAAACGGATAATACAAAGAGAGTTGCTGAGATAATATTATTTAAAGAATGAAGTGAAATTCTTACTTGGAAATTTAATTGCTTTTTGTTCTACGTATTCTTTTTTTTTCTTGTAGTTTTTATCTTTAAGAAAATTGTATACATTTCTTTTCACATTAACTAAAATCCAACTTATTCATTAATATAGCAATAAAATATTTTAAAGAATCGGAATTATTTAAACCTGCCACATTTTAATCTTAAGAAATGTCTTGCAGTAAAGAAAAAAGGATGCTGTGTTAATATTTCAATGGAAAAATTGGTAATGGTACTTGGTTGTGTGAGAGGGTTGAGTTCTTTCGAACCTTTTTCGCTTATCATGAGATTTTAGTTTACTTTAAGATATCCGACTACGTTCGGAACTGTTATTTTGCAAAAGAGTATAAACAGATAATTTTTAATATTTTGTGTCTCTTAGATTAGAATACATGTATAAAATTGTTTTAAAATATATTATTCCTTCTTTCCTTCCTTCCCGGGCTCGACAGCCCAGGGGGGCCCTTTACCTTCTCAAGAAGCCTTTTCCCGGCCACCTTTTTCGTGCAAGGCTCCAACTTAGTTTTTCAAACTAGGGGTTTTTTTTTAGGGCCCAAAAATCCCTCTAATATTTGGCCTGCTCTTTTTTCTGGAAAAATTTAATTGGGCATTGAAATTTTTAGTGGTTCTGTCTTCGTCTACCTGACAATGTGACCCGTTTGGGGTGGTGTGGTAGTTAGGAGGTAGCCAGGGATTAACTGTTATTGAAGAGATTCTTTGTGTGTTACAAATAATTTTAATACCATTTTTAACAGATTCAATTATTTGTTAAATTCTACATTTTAAAAATTATATCTTAATGGTAATATTTTAAATACTGTTATTTTTTCGTGTTTTTTGCCAATGTTAAAATCTGGAATGTTTTTCTTTAGATAAAACTATTTGGGTTAAATCCTTTATTTTAATTACATATTTTGCATATTTGCACATTTTGATTTTGGTTAAACTGTGTGATTTATTTCCGCCTTTAAGAATATAAAAAAAGAGAAACGTGCCTCAATTACAACAGAATCGACATAAATGCACAGATTCAAGCTTGTATAGTCCCACTGATAATATCATTACCGTTATTCAAAACATATAGTCCTCCATTCATTACAGAATCTCTCTCAATTACCAAACAGCCATGTTAGTTTAGCAGTTGTGTCAACATATCCCTATAGCTCGTTTTACAAATCGAATCTAGACGTTGAGGTGATAAAACGCATTAAATTTTCCGAATTAGCGAATAAAAATCGACAATGCTGCACACACACACAGCAAGCGTTCCCTCGTGTAGTGGAATTGATTTCCCAATGACCTTCAAAATCGATCAGGCAAATAGTTTACCTTTCGCCAGCGACCCACGACAACCTTTCCCAATTGATTGTTCCGCAGCTTAAAAGGATTTGCCAATTAGTTTGCGGTTAATGACGAGCGACAGGTACTGGATCCTCGTTTCAAGACCAGTAGTTTTGTCCTTTAAGCAAGTTGGATCCATTTAGCGGGGTGGAGCGTCTTATCTTCGAACGGGGTGTAAACAGATCAATGGAAAGGAGGCAGTTCCTCCTCAAGGGGGTCCTCAAAAGCGCAAAGTGTAGAAGCCCTTTAATGAATAAAATAAGTGAGTCCTTCGTTGGGAAGTCTTTCGGGGATTCATGATCGTGTAATGCTGATAAGTTTCCTGATATGCTGCCAACTTAAATTCTAATATTTATTTAAAAACAGTAAGTAAATTTTAAATAGAGACGATATGTTTATGAAGAGCTTAGAGTAAAATTTTTTCTTGGCTATGATTTACATTGTTATTTTCAGTTGATATATACTAACGCTATATACTTAATTCAGAATAATAATTGTTCAATAAAAGTTGTACTGTTAACAAATAAACTGTTGAAGAAACCCAAAACAAAATCACTAGATTTTGTGATTTCAGAATGTAACTGCATTTCACTCAATATATGACCAAATCATTTTATAGAAGTTATGTCTATTTGAATGTGTTTGTGTGTGAAGAGCAACAAGGAAAAAAAATATCTAATATATTTTCAATGAAAAAATTCATTACTTGGTGATGCCGCACGGTGGTTGCCTGTTTTATTGTTTCAATGCATTTGTTAAGCTTGCGCCAACACCACCTTTTTCTATTATAAAAGCTCCCACCAACATTGTCACGGCACTCCGCGGCGTCAAGCACTCCACAAATACAACACAAGTTTAAATGTTGGAAGTTATTATGCAGAGAAATGAAGCAAGCTTCTGATATGTAATCGAATTGATATTTTCCGATAAATATTATGTTTTTAATTTTGTATGAGGGTCTTTATTTTTGGACTATCCTTGTATGTGTATACATTTACAGTAAAACCAAAATGAGCTATCATGCACGTATCGTTCTCGCTATACATCGTACTGTACGGTCACATTTTTACTAAGAGACGTATATGACGTCATTCTGGCCAGAAAAAAACTCTTCTTGTCTTTGGAAATTGTTCAAAGAAGCAAGTTTTTTTCTCCCATCCTTTTTTTTCCCTTCTGCCTCTTTACAAGGTGAAATCTGTCACATTTTACATTATATTTAATGTGCAGTACTTTAATTAAATAAGTATTAAAATTAAATTTTTTAATAAATGTATAAAATTGTGTGCTTTCATTCGTAATTGTCAAGTAATATATTAATAAAAAGAATATTTTATAATATAAATTGAAAAAGAAATTTAAAAGTAAATCTTTAAAACTTATGAACTACTTGTGTTTTCCAAACAATATCTTAATTTATTTTTAATACTCAATTATCTCCCTTAAACTCCCTTTCTATAATTTTACAATTATGAAAATTAAAAAAAAAACATCTTGAAATAAATAAGCTCATTCTAGTTACAAAAAATATACAAAATTAAAACCATTTTAGTGATTTTTGAAACCGCTCAACAGGCATGTATTAATCTTCGATTTTCTACGTAAATAAAATTTTGTGAAAAAAGTTCCCCTTAAAAACACAAATTGCAGCATTTTTTCATAAATTTCCTCCAGTCCCTAGCGTCAATCTGTCTTCGCATATTTCAAATACTGTTTGACTTACGCAAAAATTTTCTCGTTACATCAAATAAAAAAACCATAAAAAGTTGACGCACTTTAAATATTTAACTTCCTAGCGGACGCATAAGACATGTCAATAAAAATCACTTCTGATAATATGAACGGAATGGGGGGCTAAATCAAAAATAGCAACCACGTTTGCTTAACATATTGTAATCGGAAGATAAACTTCTTTCGACAAGGGAAACTTAATGATTTAAGAAAAGTACCAAAGAAGATTTTCTTCTTCGCAGACTTTTTCACGCGCTGCTCTGTGAAAATAAGATAATCTTATTGGAATTTGCTTTATTTGAGTTTTTTTCCCCCGGAAAGGAAGATTAACATTTTCCTTCGCAACTCAACAACTAATAACATTGATAAACTTAAATCAACGGTCAGAGTCTAAGAGCTTTTAAATACTTTGAATTTTTTTCCCTTTTTACGGATTTACAATATTTAATTTACTATTTTTCCCGTTTTTCAGCGTCGGAAAAACAAATGCCGAAAAAAAATCTTCCATATTTTATTATTTTCACTGTCAATCTTTGCGACACAGTAGAGGAATGCATTATTTTCGTTCGGCTAGATTGAACAAGTAATTGGATTTGTAGTTTTTTACTCTCGTTTTTTAACAGGAAAAAATTTAGATTATAGATGCTTTAAGAGGCTAAAGTTGATGTGAACGAAAGAAAAGTTATAACACCCCTCAAAGTGAATTACCTTTTCAACTAGCGGACCTGATATGCAGAGATTTTAATTAAATGTTTTATTTTAATACTAGAATTTTTTACCTACTGAACATGTAAATCCGGACACACAAGAACACGCCATTGGACATATGAAGAATACACAAGAATACTCCGCTGGATTATATGAATAATGTAAGAATACTCCATTGGACATATCAAGAATATAAGAAATTGAGTCATTATCATAAAACACGAATGGATTGATTTAAGGCAAGGAAAACAGATTTTTGTGTTGAAAATGTCTAGGCAGAAGAATATAGATTGAAAACTGAGCAATTTTTTTCCAATAGACCATTTTATACAACGCAATTTTGATTTTCTGAGTATATGAATTTTCATATCCATTTTGTTCATGACTCTAAGGAAGCTTTGTGTCAACGATTGAACTCTTTTTTTGTATCTACTGTATATTATTGCTCTCCAAATTTCGACTACTGATTTTAAATTGCTAAGTATAAATATTTGAAAATGCAGACCACTATATGTGATGTACATGTTTTTAAAACGAAGGGCTATGGAACGGGTTAAATTCATGTTGCATAATAAGTAGTCATAATACTACTTATTTATTTACTTATTTCTGGTTTATGCGCTTTGCTGCTGCAAATTTTTGTTTTTCACAGAAACTTTCTTTTAAAAACTACACATTTGTCGACAATAATAATACATATAGTTAAACAAAAAACACTCTATTTAAAAGTACGTTGCAATAAAAGAATTTTGTTTTTATTTCTGAGAAATTTTGTCGAATTTTAATATTTGAACACCTTTACACAATTATCAAATTTTAAATTTTATCAAAATTTTACTAGTAGAGTATCCAGTCTAGAGTCAATTTTGAATTTTGAATTCTATAGATATACATATTCATTTATATGTGACATTATAATTCAGCATTATATTTTTTTTAGAAATGACTACAAGAACAAAAAAAATCAATATGTCCCAAATCTGACCTTTTGCAAATCATTCTTTTGAATGGGGAAATAATATTTTTTTTGTGTGGAATTGATTGCCATATAGATATCTACTCGCAAATAACATCGGCATGGTTTAGAGACGGAAGTAAACGCCTGCTCATCTGAAACGGTATGCCTTACTGGAAAGGGGTACCATGTGAGGCAGGGCATTATTTTATAGAAATGTAGGCAATGGGATCCATGAAAAAAAAACGTAGTATTCTAATAGATAAGCAGCTAGAAACTCCCAAAGGTACCCCCATACTGTAAGGTGTCAGGATGAAAAAAAAGTGTGGCTATCAAATAAAAATTAGCACCTCATACATAACCCGGTTCCCGGTTAATGGACCCTCAAATGCGTATACATCAATGGAAAATCTTAAAACACTCTTAGAAACGGAAATCATACTTGAAAACAATTATATTCATTTTGGAGATTCTAGGTAAAAGGGGTTTGGCACCTCACCCTGCAAATGCGTCTTGCGACGTGCAACGATGAGGAACAGTCAAGCAAATGAATGGCACATGATATCAGTCTTCACTTGTAAACAGTTTCGTGATATAGCGTCCTGGTGTTCTTTTTAGATGTTGAAACATTGATAAAAACATATCAGGAACTGTGAACCGCGAATGAAATATCACTTTCTCATCGCTGACAGTCGATCTATTGTTACCTTCATGATGCTGTTTGTGACTATGGTTCTCATGTTCCTTCAATATCGTCAAACCATAGCACAGCTCCGAGCCCATTGTAGACTGATCCTGCAATTGATTCGTCAGCTTCCTTTATAGAAATTTCTCTTTCACCCCCCTCTTTCTCAGATAGTAATATTTGCTGTTACTTGTCTGTGAGACGCTGATAAAGTCAAACATTGGCAAATAATCTACATCAAAATCCACTTAATTTCACCGCATTCTTTCCATCAAAAATGCAAATTAGGCTAATGATCCTTACTCCCTCTTTCTTCTTAACAACAATTAATGATGAGGTAATTTTGTTAAAAAGCCTCCAATGTCTGTAAGTGGAAGCAACAAATAGAACTGTAGATCAAAGTAGCATAACAATAAGGGAGTAACAAAAATAAACCAATACTAATCACCCTGCGATTTGGTTACCATCCGCACACTCCGTTGCAATGCACTGGAGTCATTGACAATCAAAAGTTAATTCATTTGAATTTTTGAAGGGGAAAAAGCCCCCAATGTTGAAAATGAAAACCGGTGGGGACAAATAGAACCGTAGATAAAAGTAACATAACAAAAAGGGAGTAACATAAAAAAATCAATACTAATCACCCTGCATCTGGCTACCATCCGCATGCAATGCGCTGGTCATTGACAGTCAAAATTTAATTCATTTGTATATTTATTTAAAATTTGGGGAAAAACCTCCCAAAGTCTGGTGAAAACCGGGCCCGGGAAATAAACCAATCAATATAACATAACAATAAGGGAGTAAATAAAATAAACCCAAAACTAATCACCCTGGATTTGGCCACCCCCACCCGTTGCAATGTTGGAGTCATTGAGTCAAAATTTTTCATTTGTATTTTATAAAAATTGGAAAAACCTCAATGCCGTGTTTACACCGGAGCGAAAAAAGAACCGTAATAAAATAAATAAAAAGGGTTAAAAAAAAAATAAACCGAACTTTTTAACCACCCAGCGATTTACTATCAAAAGTTGATTCATTTGTAAAAATTTTTTTAAAATTGGAACACCTACTTTTGTTCCTTAGGTAAATAGGATGACATAAAGAAAGTAATATATGTATTTTTTTTTCTGTAATTCTAAAAAAATGATTATTTGCTTTATTTTAAAATATAATTATTGCGAATTCTTTTTAATTTTCTTTAAAATAAAATTAAGCTAAAAATACTTTCTTGACAACATAAAATTTTACTTTATAATAACGAAAATGCGATGAGAAATTCCATAATATCCAACATTAAACATTTTATGTTTCTGAATATAAATATATCCCCCCAATAAGTGGAATATTTAAGAAAAACTTTGCTGATTTCTCCCCATCAAAAAAAAATTTAAATTTATCTTTATGAAAGCAAATACACAACTCTCTACATTTGAAAGTTTTATGGTAATTTCTTGCCTAACAATCAATCTACAGCGCAACGTCGTTGCTACAAACTGCGAAGAGAAATATTTAGATTCTCTACAAAGAGATTTAGGAATAGAGGGAAAATAGAATATAAGTAAAAAAAAGTTTTCGTGTTCGAACGAATTTTGCTTCTTTAGAAAAGCGCTTTCCGCAACAGAAATCTCAGTCGATCTGCATTTACGCAACACTTTTTGAGATCCCTTGACAAAAGCAACTGAATTTCCTCCGAGAAGATACATTTTGTATCGGAATACGAAAAAAAAAATGTTACTTCTTCGAAAAATACTTTAAAAAGGAACTTTCTCGAATTTGTAAAGCTATCTTTTTGAATTTTAGCGTACGTGGATTATTTTTTAAATTATTATTCTTAGTTCGTGTAAAATTACAATAAGAGTTATTCTAAGTTTTGCTTATGCGACATTACTTTTGAACATAAACATTGCATTTAGTTATTTTTATACTAGTTAATAAAATATAAAATTTTAAATTAAATATTCCATGCACGAATTAAGAGGGGATATGTACATATAGATAGCTAGAAGAACTTACTTAAGACAAAGAAGAAAATGCAGTTTGTGTGAATACCAACGCAACTGTTGATAAAGCGAAAACTAAACATTTTTCGAGATGCAATTACTTTAAGAAATAAGCACTGAACGATTATCATATCATTATGTATTTTCCATTGGAGTCCTAATACTATTGAAGAAACGCAGGTCTTCAGTGATGCTTATCGGGGCTCAAAAGTCTACACATTGACGTGGTGTAGAAGTTTAGAGAGGGTCCTCGTCACTTTGTAACAATGGACTATCCCGACGGCCTATCCTTCCGAACTTCCCCCAAGCCCAATTTCTCAGTGATTGAGTGAATATTAAAGTCGTTCTGTTCACTTACACGAGGGCTTTTGGCGATGGACCTCGTAATTTTGAACCATGGTCAAGTGACGAGGACGACACCTGAGTTGGCACCACTCTCCTAAATACCATATCACCAACGGAAGGACGTTTGAGCTCTCGACAGATTTAATGTGCATCACTTCCCCACACGGTGGGTCTTCAGCGACTTGAACCCCTGACTCTCCGGCCACGAGTCCGTTACCTTGACCACTAGGCTAACGAGGCCACCCAAATAGCCCAGAATAGTGCCCTCACAATAAGTGAAAGTCACTGCTATATAGTCAGTGAGTTAGATCATGTAAAAATAAATGATTATAGAGAAAAGTAGATGTGTTGGAGGATGATATTAACACATTAATAGGTGCTATTATTAGTGTAGTTACTTTTACGACACAGCATTACAGATGATTTCCACTTTGTCAACTCCAAGGGCTTACTATCCATTCAGATTACAATTTAATTCTTACCCTTTAGCTTGTCTTGTCTGCATACCATGTGCTCATTTCTAGTGATTAACTTAATATCAATAATTTATGTCAAACCTTGCAGAAATCCTTTAGAGTTCAATTTAATGTCTTCTCAACCTATGCTGCGTTCGAGTCATCATCAGGGAATTAATAACAACCATCTTAATCAGTGCTCACGATATATTAGAGATCATGGTCTCGAACCTACGGCCGGAGTTTTGTGGGTTCGAGTCCTGATGCCGCCCAAGATTCATTGAGAGTAAAGGGGACCAATACGCATTAAATCTGGTGAAGCTCAATGTCCTCCTGTTCGTGAGGTGTGGTAGTTAGGGGAGAGGTTCCAGCTTAGTGTGTCTTCTTCTTCACTTGACCAAAAATTAAAAATTCCCAGATCCGTCACCAATAGCAGTTGTTTTACCTCATAATGCTACGTTAATACGAGCTCTCACTCACTCACTTCACCTTAAGGTATCCGACTACGTTCGGAAACGTGATTTTGCAAAAGCGTATAAATGGATAATATTTATAATATTTAGTGTCACTTAGATTAGAAAATGTATATAAAATTGTTTTATGAATAGTATTACAATAAAAAATTATTTAAGTACAATGTTTTGACAAAAAATGAACAGAGAATGACCATTTTCAAAATGTTCTCCTTTAGCGAAAAATGCTTCTATTAAAATAATATTTTGCCTGTATATAGCTCAGACCTCTCTACAGAGGCTCAACTAGAATTTTTGAAGTATATAACTTAGAAGTGGGTTTATCCATATTTTACGATAACAGAGGGGAGCAATTTCAAGAAAAAACGCTGATAATTATTTCAGTTGGTAGTAAATCTGAAAATAACGTGGATTTTTCAAAAAAAATTACTTCAGACTCTCTGGAGATGTCTTTACTTTATCTAAGCGAAATATTATTATTTTAGAAGCATTTTTTATAAAAGGAGATCATTTTGAAAAAAGATTATTCTAAGTTAATTTTTTGCCAAAATATTAAGAAATTTCTTTTGACGCGAAATGTCCTTAAACTCATTTTATACATGTAGTCTAATCTAAGTGACACTAAATATCATGAAAATTATCCATTTATGCGCATTTTTTAAATCACGGTTCCGAACGTAGAGTCGGATACCTTAACCAACATGAGGAAGGGGTACCTTGAAAACTCGACTTAGATTCAAAGTTATGAGGTCTGTCACCAATCGCCTTTGTGTGTTCAAAGTGAAGCGTTTATAGACAATAAAATAAATGAATTAACTTATTCAACCTTTCTAATATAAAGAAACATTTTCTCTCAAAAATTCAAATACGTCAAGCATTTTCTGAATGGCAGCTATCATATTAAAATTTTAGTATTTTAATTGTCAAGTGTATGTTAAAATATGTATAGATAAAATATGTTTAACTAAAATAGCTCATAATTATTCAAGGATTTTATAAAGCACACACATACGTCCGCAGTCTTGAAAAAAGAAAAATATCCCCTTCCCATCTTCCAGCACGTAGAGAAAGCAGGTGTTTCTAGCGCTAGGAGGGAAGATTTTCCTTTTGAATTACATGTATCAGGGAAAAGTATCCAAACTTTGGGAACCTTCGTCTCGCGTGCGGAAGGAAAGGAGAGATTTTTCCCCATTTGTCACGAACTACGGATCGGGGTTTACGTGAGAGCATGGATTCGGAATCTTCTCCAAAGGACTGAAATGCATTTGTACGTGATGCTATAAAGGGTTCTAAAGGGACCATTCACAAATTGAAAACGTGCTACTTAGTGTTTAAACTTGTTCGAATGATGAAAAGACTTCTAAATGGATTTTGAAAATGGCACCGGTCGGTCTCGGGGGAAAGTGACATTGTCGTTTTTTAAGCAGTTCATGATATCTTCCTCAAGCTGTTTATGAAGTAAAGAAAAGGTTTTTAACCCATGAATTCCCGAAAAAAATCAGAAGAAATGGCTCGGACATCATAAGAAAAAGTTATTCCTTATTAGCACTGATGAAAGTCACGAATTTTCTTTAGCGCATAGTCCATAGTATTAACAAGTAATATAAAAAAAAATTAAGTCAATTCCTACTTAGATCAACAAAGAAAAATTTTATTTTAGCTACTTTTTATTAAATAGTTAAGATTACTATAAATATGTATGTGCATATGACAGATTCACAACATTAAGTGGTAATTAATTTTTATTAATTATCATTTAAGTATCGTATTGTCCTCCAAAACAATCGTGTCTAGAAAATTTCAGTTCAACTGAATGCTTTAAAACGTGAGAAAAAAACCTTTTCAAGTTTTGACACAAGTCGCCAAAAATGATGCCAACGTTACTGTATTTGTAAATCTTTAAATAATTAATTTTAATCACTTAATTTTTATTAATTATAATTAAATTATTATATTGTTATCCAAAATAATCATGTATATAAAATTTCAGCTCAATTGAGCGCTTCAAAATGTATTTTATTATAGATTGAAAATTCCACCAAGATAAATAAATAAATAGGAGTGTGACCTAATAGTAGGAATTGAAAAAACGAACGCTCCTGTGGTAAGTAAGTTGCATATAAAGTAAATTAGAACATATTTTTTAAAAAAATATACAAACTAAAACATTATTGAATTTTTTTCTACATAATTTTGTTATTGACATCGAGTAAAATTTGAAGAATCAGGTTGTGTTCTGGCGATAATTTCGGCCTCTTTGAATTTTAGGTCTTAGAGTTACTACAAAAGTGTTATTGTATAAAAGGCAATTAAGTAAAATATTTGCCTTCTACTATTGTAAATCACATTATGTCTCTAACACAATATTACGGATGTAGTTATAGTTTAGTGTTTTTAAAATGTAACTGTAAAATTCTGACAAAATTATTGTTCAGTGTTTTTATATTAAATTTCTTCAGTAAGTTTTGAAAAATTGTGGTTTGTTGACCGATGGATTTCGATTTCAGTTTTGATTTCACTGAAAATTATCTCAAGAAAATATGGGGTCAGATGCTAACCAGTTCTAGCAATGTTTCGAATTATGTTAATGTTCAGAACTTCTTCGATGATAAAAACACATATTGAAATAATTCTAGCTTTAACTTTCATTTAAATATTATTATTTTGATCTGAATAATTGAACTCACTGATAAATATAAACCATACTTTTCGTACGTAATCGTAGATATTTTTCATCAAATAAGGTGATAATTAAATAATGAGACTGCTCATGCTCTAACCCTTAGCCTTGGTGAAAAGGAATGAGGTCAATATGTATATATATTAACATTGATTCTTCCACTGAGATGGAGCTATATTGTGTTTTCCGATCTTGTTTGGTGTGTGTTCATTACTACTTACTTGAGTATGACGTTACGTTTTCGGATTGCCATAATCATGATAAGCTTACAAATTGAACAGTCCTTTTAACCTCAAATTCCTGAAGTTGAAAAACTCTGAAATTCATATTTTTATTTATTGAAGAAAGTGTTTGACAGTAATTACACTTGTGAGTTTTTAACCGGCGTGGACGTCGAAAAGAGGATGAACAAGGTAAAAGTTCTGTTCAACCTGTTACATCAATTCTAGATGTTACAGATCATAAGAACATTCAGAAAATTAATGAGGTCATGTAGAATTATAGATATTTCAAAATTTGGATAATGTCACACAAACATGGAGAATATTAAAAGGGTGATAATAAAACCTTTTGCGTTAGGATTTGTACATAAGGAAAGCTTGCACAATAGGGATCCAAAAGCAATACTGGAAGCACAGAAGTATACACAATGAATTCACATTCTGTAAAGAAGTTTCTGCAGAAAAAGGTTTACTTTGCTCGAGAATCCACTGTATTAATCAGATCTTGTTCCATGTGACTTTTGACTACTTTCAAAAGCGAAAAGTGCATTAAAAGGAACATATTTTCAGTTTATATAAGATATCAAAAACAGCATACCTGCTGAAGATGGTTACATCTGATGACATGGAGCACCACTTCAGTCAATAATACATATGCAGTGGTGTATAGACTGGAAAGGGGTTAAAGATATTTGGAATAACGTTACAATAAAGCATATTTCTAGAATAGTATCCTTATTTAATTGTCAAGCCTCGTATTTGATCCCCATTAAATCCTACGTCTCTTTTGGAGATTCAAGTCATTTTTGTTTTTCTATATTTCAAATTCTCATAATTTCATTTCTCTCTCTAAATAAATTAACTAGGAATAACAGATTCAATGTGAGCAAAATGATAATTGTCATGTGATCATAAATGTATAAACTCAACAAGACAAGTTAACAAAGTATTAGATAAAATTAAAGTAAAATAACCAGGAGTAAAAATAACCATTATGTCGAAATTCAATTAGTTTAAACTGAACATCAATGATTAAATAGATGCTAAAAAATATTTCTGTGTTTGTTTTGTTGTTTGGGGCATTTTGTTCTAGTTTATTTTTATAGAAATGATCTCTCAAAATGTTTCCTTGATTGTCTTACCTTCAGATAAAAGATAAAAATAATGATTGAAAATAAAGTTTTGAATGTGACATTTTTGTATGTATAACTTACAAAATTACTTACAAACGACTGAAAGTTTGCTATTTCTACATAAGGAAAAAAACATTTCAGTGGAGCCAGTTCCATAAATCAATTGATGTGTTCAAGCACCTAGACTAGTCAACTCGCTAAAGCTCTATAGTACAAGAGGCAACAAACCACACTGATTTATCATCAATAGTTCCCTTTTAACTTATTATATACAGCCATATCAACGCAATTACAATCCACAGTTTTTAAATTGCAACAAAAAATTCTGAAATAAGTATTACTGAGTGTTATTATATCGAGTACCTGTATACTATTTTTGAAAGCTATTCAAGAGACATAATTGACCTTCATATTTTACCTAACGCTTTTGGATATTATCTACCGAAGTTTTAGTTTACGCAGTTCATTCATCAATATTCCTCATTTCCTTAAATATTAAGTTATTATCAAGATAAGTATTCAGTTATACATATATATATATATATATATATATATATATTATATATATATATATATATATATATAATATATATATATATATATATATATATATATTATAGATATATATATATACTATATATATATATATATCATATATATATATATATATATATATATAATTTCCTTAAATTAATTATTATCAAGATAAGTATTCAGTTATACATATATATATATATATATATATATATATCATTTCCTTAAATTAGTTATTATCAAGATAAGTATTCAGTTATACATATATATATATATATATCATTTCCTTAAATATTAAGTTATTATCAAGATAAGTATTCAGTTATACATATATATATATATATATATATATATATATATATATATATATATAAGGTTTCTCTCCTAAGCATAAAACTTCCAGAACATTCAAGTCTTTATACAAAATGAGGCCCACTGGTAGTATATAACTCCTAGTTTAATCATTAAGCGAAGTTAAAAGATTACCGTGAACTATTTTACACACACACATATATATATATATATATATATTTTGCAGATTACATATTGCACTTTGAAAAAAGTGATTTAGTATTTTTATTATATAAGTAACCTCATATGTTTAAATAAAATTTTATTTTTAGTCATATACTTAAATAGAATTTTTTAGAAATATATATGAAATGATTTGATAAGAATATCAGTTGAACGATTTATAAATTGGGCAATAAAAATTTAAAAAATTGTGTCACGTACAAACAGAAAGATTCAGAATCACGAAATTTGGTACTTTGAAACTATGTTGTTTATTATCCCACTTGATTGACAGAAACATCTAGATCATGTTCATGAACCTGTGTGTTTTTAAACAATGAAGAACTGTAGCAGGATTTGAGAGCAGCTGGCTCTTATAGCAACCAATACAAGCAATGATAGGGGCAGGATAGGCTTGGGTCACATTGCTATTTGGACCGGGAGGATACAACTTTAAGACCGACCACATACCGTTGAGCTCGTATATGCCCACTGCGACCCCCACCCCCTAGCAAAAGTAGTTTCATCTCGCCTACTGCAGTCTCAAGCTAAGTAGAACGAGGACGGTTTCTTTCATATCACTTATGTATGGGGGCCTACTTCCAAGATGAACTAATATCTTGTTTGGCCCGAGCAGAAATTTCTGAAAAAGTAAGGCAACCACCACGTATAGAATCTTAATGACTGCCCTCACGAGTCAAACCATCTGCAATCTCATTCACGTGTGGCGGTACCCTCTGAAAAAAATTTTGACATTGACACTCAAGCTATTTAATAGCTGTACACTAGTCGTTATCGTTCTGTCACCATATCTCCACCATTCAGATAGATATTAAATATAGCTTCGGCTATCACTCAATATCCAAATATCTGCATATCTCAGTAAAGCAAAATTTTAAAGCCTCTTCAATAGCTAACAATTCTGCCCGAAAAACTGAGCAGTAGTTAGCATTTTTCTTACAGATCCTAATATTCCCCTTTTTGATGAAAATTCCAATTTCTCGATACAGCATCTACACTCATGCTGCCATCAGTATAGATCCTTAACACATCTTCTTCGAAACTATGAGTTACTAGTGAGGACCTCGAAATAAAATCTTTTTCAAAATTGTGTTTAGATTTTTTGCCCTATACTGAAGCAATTTTTACCTATTTTTTTTTATATACTTTGTGGTTTTCTTCTCAAACACAAAGTCACAGATTTATAATTCTTACTCCATCTGAAACATCTAAGTGTGTTTTCTCATGAATTTTGATTTCATTTTTGAGAGTTGTAAATTAACAGTCCAACTTTTGAACAAAATCTGAAAATAGTTTGGAGAAACTTCACTTTTTTAAAAATTTACTATACTTAATAACATATTTGGTTATCATTTTTTTATTCATGTAATTGTGGGAACGAAACCATCTCTAAATATCCGGTAAAATAAACAGAAAATATATATGTAAAGTCAAATGCAAATTAGTGAAATATTTTAATGTGAAAAAGAAATCGTTTAAGAAACATTCAGTTCAATAAATGTTGCAAAATTAATTGATAGAAAAATATGGATAAAAACTTAATTATAAACGCCTGTTTACATTTCACTGTCTAGCGAGATACCATAAAATAAACTTTCGAAAGGCTTAGATGAATAAAATACTTAGTTGGTTAAATATTTCATGAAAAATTCAAAATTCAAAACACATACCTACATAGCATAGAATATGAAAAAAATTGTTTTTCCCCTAAAATTTAATCACAAGACCCCCTTTTGAAAGACGTTAAAATACGTGTTTGTAATTGTGCTGAAATTAAACGGTTTAATGATATCCAGAGGCAAATACAATATCAAAAGACTAGTTCCTTATAATTTTATTTTAAAACAAACGTAGAATATGATTATATATATATAATCTACATAAATAAAAATGTGTGTTTGTGTGCGTGCGTGCAAGTGCGCACGCGTGTGTCTTATGCCTTCCTATGTTTGGACGCGTTCCCACGGAGGTTTCTGAATTAGTAAAACTATGTCCCGATAGATGTCCAAGAGGTGTTGCGGGGGATTAGGGACATTATGGATAATTTTTTCCATTTTTAAACTATTAGACGTATAGCCTTGAAACATGGTATGCAAGTTCCTTTTATGGTGTAGATATCCCCTACAAAATGGTTTTAGTGAAAATCGATTCCAAAGTAGAGTTTGGAGGATTAAGGTGCGTTAAAGATATATATTCCCGTTTTTGAAATATTAGACCAACAGTTCAGAAATTTGATAGACCAATTTCTTTTATGGAATAGAGAGTCCCACTAAGAACGGGTTTTACGAAAATCAATTTCCAAGAGGTGATGAGAGGGCTTAATTGGTGTTGAGGATAAATATTCCCGTTTTTGGACTATTAGACCTACAGACTTGAAATTTGGCAGGCATATTCCTTTCATGGAGTAAAAATTAGCTAATAAATGGCTTTGCAAAAATCGAAAACCAAAGGGTGCGTAAAAGATTTTCTCTTTTTTGAATTACAAGACCTACAGACTTGAAATTTGGCAGGCATGTTCTATTCGTAGAGTAGTGATCTGCTACTAAAAGGTCTTTCAAAAATAGATCCCCAAAGGGGGTTGAGAGGAGCTAATGGGGCGTTAGAGATAAATATTCCCGTTTTTGAACTGTTAGACTGTTTATATTATACAATACTCTTAACATTTAGGAGCTTTCCAAAAATATATATTCTTTCACTTAGACACCTTAAAGTGTAAAACTTACTGAGGATTATTGTATAAATGAAATGTGGAACGCATTCCAAACCATAAAAAATGGATTTAATCATGCATAAATGAGTAATCTGATGAAATGCAATAATCTTTTACAGATCATTAAATCGAAATATTATAATTATGTTCAATGGGTCTTTTTTCATTGAAAAATCTAAAATCTAAATTTAAATCCAAACCTTTAAGATAATGTTAACTCAATTAAAATCAACAAAAAAATTTTTAAAAAAATAAAACATAGCGAAACAGTTAAGAGCAAATCCATAGTCGGATGAGTTTTTTGGGATAATAATTATTCGATTAGTTGCCAACTAATGGCTTCTTTAGCCAAGTCAGTTTAATAAATAAGTAGAAATTCAATAAAGGTATAGAACATTATATATATTGAAAAATAATCGTTAGTTTTTAAGATGAATTTCATTACTGTATATTTAGGCATTTGTAACTTACTATTTTGCCTTTTTAAATAACTAACTGTATTTTTTATATATATATTTGTAAATATTAACTTTATTGTTAACTTTTAAAATTAAAAAATTGTTAATATTTAAAATAACACTTGTAAATCAGGAAACAATTTCTTTGTAACTTTTTTATTTTTGCTTTGATGGATTGGCAACAGTCCGAATGTTAGCAGTAGCTTACTTGTAACTTTTTATTTAAGTGGCAGTTAAGCCAAATGAAAACAAAGTATTAACCCGACATCACTCGCGCGAAAAAAACGACCGAAGGTTTCCGCGCAGGGTATCTCATACCCAAGGGTGTGTTTACATTCTATTTATACCGTAAAATTTGTATACAAAAGTTAAAAGGAAGAAAAGTAGGAAGAACAATATGTTTATTACATTTTTTCACACGTAAATTTAGTTTTTCTATTCTTTTTATAAAGGCATTCACATATCTTGTTTATACACTCCTTTAATCTCGTCCTGTCAACCATCCGATACAGTGGTTAGCGACGCTGACTGCTGTGCCGTAGGGTCTGGGTTCGAATCCCGGAGACGACATGGATGTTTGTAAATGTATAGTGCCTTCGCGGTATGGAGGTACTATAAATAGCCGTCGAGCTACAAGTTCTCTCGTGTGGTTTGTGGAAGGAGAAGAGAGGTGGAAGACAACTGACCATCCCCAGGTGTCCTCCCTCAAAATTGGAGTGGAAACGAGCCGAATCGTACAGTATGGTTCTCAAAGCTACGGCTAACGACAGGTGTCACTTAGCCCTTTACCATGAGGAGTTTCGTGGGCCTCGATCTGGCCTTTGCCGATCAGGTGGCATCAGTAACAATAACAACAATTTCGTCGTGAGTGAATGCGATGTTTTCACTGCCTACAAGCTAAGGCCCCTCAGAGGATATAACCTTATAGTAAGCTACACGAAAAACTGTCCATTTTCCAAAAAAGGTTTAGAAGAAGCGTTGAAAAAAGTTAGATAGTGAGTATGACAAACCCCGCGTGAGAAGTTCCGGGTTAAATTAATTTTATGCGATGTTCATGTATTTAAACGATAAAAGACTAAACATTCATTACAAATTCCCTTTTTTAAAAAATCCATTTGATATTCCTTTAAAACATTTTAAAAATTTTATTCTAAAAACTCGTTATATGTTTTATTGCGTATTTCTTCAGAACAACATTTTCCATTCTTTTTTAAAGGACTTCTTGCAATTATACTTGTTTATCTATTTTATGATTTATTTCTTCACCCCATAAAAAACAATAATATAACATCTTGTAAGCACCTCGAGTTTTCTTCCCAAAATAATAGACTCCAAGCAACATACCGCGTGTTCTTCACTCTGTTTACCATTCTTCCACGCGAGATAGTCCCCTACCAATGCAAATTCGCGACCACACAAAGCATTTTTCCAGGTCGTAACTTCTTTCTTCTCCTACGCAAAAGCATTATACAGAAAGTTGTTCAAACAACTTGGAAGTTTATTTGCGAAAGGAATGCGGGACTCCCACCCTTTCTTCGAGGATGCATATAAATGCATTTATAAAGACAGGCTGGAAAAGTGAAAGGGGTGGAGCGCGCCACTGCTGCCAGTGGCGTGGCTAATAAATTGGAATTGTCAAGTTGCCCCGAGGTATTATGCTAAATTACGAGACACGAAAACTTCTCGCAGGTGGGGAGGAAAGATGTTTGTTAAAAGTGCGAGGTAAGTTTATCCGGATGGTGCATTTGTCAAAAATCGCTCACTGGTTCCAATATTTTACAGGATGACGGAACTGAAATTACTATCGAGGCTAAGGAATTAGCATTTTCAAAGCAAATATTCGATCCAGAAAGAATATAGAATGGGAAATGATAAATGGCGTTACAGCTTCGTTCATGTTCATGTATTCTAAATAAAGTTTGAATTATATAATTTTTTTAATGTGGAATTGTATCATTGTGAAAAATAAAAGAGAAATACTACAAAGAGAAATAATTTATGAGTTAAATATGCCGAGTGTCCGAAAAGTATGACTACACTTTCAAACATTAATTACAAATAAATAAGCAAAGGTTTTCAGTTACGGTATGATGGCTCAACCGCCTCCTTCTTATTAACAAATTCTTTAGGGGAATATTTGGTCCTTAAAAACTATTTTATTAAGGTATCCGACTACGTTCGGAACCGTTATTTTAAAAAGCGCATAAATGGATAATTTTCATATTTAGTGTCACTTAAATTACAATACATGTATAAAATTGCTTTAAGGACATTATGACAAAAAAAATTATTTAAATACAATATTTCGGCAAAAAATTAACTTAGAATAACCTTTGTTCAAAATGTTCTCCTTTTGTGAAAAATGCTTCTATTATAATACTATTTTGCCTGTATATATCTCAGACCTCTGTACAGATGTTCAACTATGATTTTTGAAACAATCACAATATTTTGAGAGTTACAACTAATTGAAATAATAATCGGCGTTTTTTTCTTAAAATTTCATTCCTCTGTTGTAAAAATGGATAAACCCATTTCTAAGTTATATATTTCAAAAATTCTAGTTGAGCCTCTGTACAGAGGTCTGAGCTATATACAGGCAAAATATTATTATAATAGAAGCATTTTTCACAAAAGGAGAATATTTTGAAAAAAGGTCATTCTATGTTCATTTTCTGTCAAAATATTGTACTTAAATAATTTTTTATTGTAATACTATTCTTAAAACAATTTTCTATACATTTTCTAAACTAAGTGACTCTAAATATCATAAATATTATCCATTTATACACTTTTGCAAAATCACAGTTCCGAACGTACTCGAATACGTTAATAAGTTATTAGAATGAATTAATTTTCAGAATGCTAATAGAGAGGGAAATTTTAAATTTTCCACTTAAAGTATTTTTTAATAGCACCCTTTACAGAAATATATTGTTTGCATTGAAAACTTATAATATATATAAGCTGTTTTCATAATAAATATAATTCTAGAAATTCAATAACCAAGCTGACGAATTTTTTCGTTGGCACTTTTTGAGGTCATCATCGAGGGGTTGGTCGATGTCACGAAACAAAAAAAAAAAAGAAAGAAAGAAGGAAAGGTAGTGTCACCTACCATCGTGAAGGGGATCGATCGAATGGATCATGAGCTGAAGTAGACCATGACGGAACTTGCTACCGGCATGCAGGATGGGGTGCTTGCACGTCTTTTTTTCATCTGAAAAGAAAAAAGGAAAAGGTCAGTGTCGAAGAATGAGAGCACGACTCTCTTATAATAATTAAAATAAAGTAATCCTATTTTATTCGTCAGAATTTTACTGTAAGATTCAAGAGTCATTTGTTATTGTTATTGTAGAAGCGAATACTTTTGATTTATTTGTGTTATTCAAAATAGTGGATAAACATTTGTATAAATGTAATAAACTGTTAAGCAAAATAACTTCTCACTAAGAATTTAAAAGATAATTTTAAATACATTGAAATGAACTATAGTTCTAGGGTATCTAAAACAATAGGAACCACGTGATTCTGATAAAACGTATCAATGAATAATTTTTTTTTTTGAGATATTTAATGTCACTTGAATTAGAATAAGCATTGGAAATTGCTTTAAAAATTATTTAGATGATACGTGTCGGCAATAGGTAAATAAATAATGATATATTATTAAAACATTGCTCTTTTATGAAAAACGTTTCTATAATAATAATACTTTGTCCATGTGCAGTAAGTATTCTATACAGTGCCCGAACTAGTAATTTGAAATACATAGTTTAGAAGTGGATTTATTCACATTTTAATATATCAGAGTAGATAATTTTTAACAAAAACTATTATATTATTTCATTTGAATGCAACTCAGTGAATAATGGGAACTTTTCAAAAATCTTAGATCAGGCTCAATGAAAAACTCTTAGCTGTGCATAAATGAAATATTATTATTTTAGAACCACTTTTCATAAAATAATATTTTGAAATTATGTAACTCATTCTATATATTTTGCAAAACAAAAACAAATTGCATTTAAATATTTTTTATTGTAATAATATTTAAAAACGATATGTACGTATATTCCAATTCTAGTGACATTAAATAAGAAAGCAAAATCATTCATTTGCAGTCTTCTTCAAAGCACGGTTCTCAATGCAGTCTCGGATACCTTAAAACAAATTTCATTTCATTTGTATTAAAATGTCATTCGATGAAACATTACAAGAAACATACGCAATAGCAAACTATATATGTCTCTAAGAATGACACATTTGAAAAATTAATTTCTATCAAAAAGTATCCACAACTCTATCAAAATATATATAATTATGTGATTTCCAATTCAATTTGCATGTATATGTTTATACAAGAAGGTTTAATTTTTAAAATATTAAAAGGATCATGTATTAAAAAGAAAAATTTACCTTCTATCTTCATATGCATTATAAAATGCCAAATATTAAAGCTGAATAGTAGAATCCAATCAATGGCTTAAATGCATAGAATACATGAAATAATAAACATTTGAGCAGTAGTTCCATCGCCTAGAAATCGGTAAATGATTATTTATGTCCATCAAAGCAGTAGCTATTTCGCTACAGTTATGGCTGAATTTTCTAATGAGACATACCTGAAGCATTTGTATATTAACTCAAGTATGTAAAGAAGAAAATATAACCAAGATTCAAATTCCCATGAATCTCTGCTTATTAAACAAGTCAAAAAATGATATTTTGTTTGAAAATGGTTATTTATTTGGGAAAAGCTGTTTATTTGCAAAACACAATTTCATGTTCTGTTCACCGCATTTTATTAAACACTATACAGGGCTATTGTAATTAAAGTTCCTCTTTCAAAATGCTGTAAAAATAACCGCTACTCAGACTGATTTCATAACTCATTAAAATTATATTAATTGAATTCTAAATTCAGACACATACGAAAAGATTCAGACGCAGTTTTTAAATATGGTATGAATATTTTAAAAACAAATTATTATAAATTTGAACCTGGACTCTTCCTGAAATTTTTGAAACTGGGCGACAAAGATATTTCGAGAAGTGGGGAGATTTTTTAAAACAAGTTATACTCAAGAAAAAAATATTTTATTTTCGAACGTGCATTTTTATTCAAAGTCAGAAACTTATGAAAACGAAGTAAGAATCATTTCGGCTTCAGGCTGCTTTAGAAAAAAGCTAAATAATAGTGCTCACGATAAGTTTCGTATGTTCACTGATAATTTTGACTTTTCTTAGATCTTATTTAAAAAATCTGTCTAAAGCAGTGCTTCTCAAACTTTCAATATTCGCGACCCAATGTTCGATCATTATTTTCATTGCGCCTCCCTCCATACAATAACAATGTATTGAATTTAATAATACTATACTTTGACACTAAAGCTACAATGCGACTTTAACCTCGTATATGCCATCGACATATATAAACGTCTTGCTAAGCCAACGCCTTAATTTTCTGGACGCATATATACGTCTTTCCGAATACAATCTTTTCTGTGCATTTCTATCCGTAATTTTATACCGAAAGGCTTTGGAATGGCAATAAAAGGACCTTGATAATGTTTGAGAAAGATTTACTTATTTCAGAGGATTTTTTGCTTATTTATTCCTTTTCTCCTCTCCCTCCCCAAAAAACATTAAAATGCGTGCGTCTACGTGGAAAACGGTGGCATTGGGGAATGAATTGTGTAACTTTTAATCAGCAGTTAAGGAATTAGTTATAAACCGTACAAATTATCAAGATAAGTATTAATACGAGCCCATGGAGTCACTGGTAATTATCAAACGTGTTCTTTGTATTGTTAAGTTAATAATAAAATACATTGTACAGTACTGATACATTTACAAGTGTATTATATCAGTGTAAATATGCATTTTATATTTTATTATATCAGAAATTATTTTGTTTGTTTACTTTCAGTAAATAAATAATTTTTTAAAATATCTTTTGTTTCCGACTTTTCAATATTTCTCCCCCCTTGCACGATTATACGCCCCGCAAGGGCGGGGGGCAAGCCCCACAGTTTGAAAAACGCTGGTCTAAGGGTTTGCTAATAATCTTCCTTTTAAATTTCTTTCTGAATTTTATCTCTATCACGAGCATAGATTTTGTTCTACAATAAATTCTAATTACCAAATGTGGACCCTCGAGGGAGCATATAACCCTAGAAGGCACGAACCCACTTGGAGGATGGGAAACCCTTCCATAGGATCTTCATATGGGTGGTAGAAGGGAAATAAAATACCTTCCGCCAACCAACAAGTCCAACCTATACGGCTCTGACAAATTTAATTTCCGTGATCAGCAAACTTGCCATTTGAGCTTATGGCCATTAAAGGAGCTTTGGATAAATACCACAACATGCCAGTTGAAGGTTCCAGTAGCATTTTACTGTTCTCAGACTCTAGATCTGCGTTCCAGGTGATCCAGAGAGGCAATATTCTCACCTGACCTAGGATATAATCCCCCTTATGAATAGAGTAGTTGCTACCCAAAGAACTTGCACTTTGTAATGGATACTGACCTACATATACATTTTCGGCAATGAGCAAGCTAACAACCTTGCCACGGAGGCCTAAAATTCCCATCAATCTTCCAGTAACCTTACCCTTACTGATGTCGATGCAATAGCCAGACGTAAACTCCCCTCCTCTCCGGTTCTACCAGATCTTACTTGTAACCGAGTAATTTCAGCCACCATAGACAGACTACGTACAAGACACTTAAAAGGGATGAAAATATCCCCTGATGACCAAAGAAATTACAATACTTGTTCTCACTGTCTTGTCGCTCAACTTTCTCCTAATCATACTTTTAATTGTCCTTCTATATTGGCTAAACTCCACAACATAGACATAAGCCCCACGTACCATCAACGTCTTAATTCGCCACAGATGGACGACATTGAAAGGGCCATTTTGGACGCCTTCGACGACATTTGATATCACTGCAACAGCGCCAACAAGACAGCAACAACAGCGCCAAATGCCAAACAATATGACAATTCTAGACACTGCACATAAGTGTGAGAAATATAAAAGTAAATAACAGAAATGTGTGTGTTACAAAAAAGAAATAATAAGTTTATTCACTGACTTTCGTTATGAAATCCAAAAAACAGGAACAAAAGCACATTTATTTGAGGTAAAAGATGTTGAAACTCTCACGCTAAAGTTCACTGAAAAGGCATTCTAATAGAAATTGGCCTGTTTTTGCGTGTCATGAATACAGAAAAAATTTGGAAAATCTCCAAAAGAAAGAAGGGAAAAAAAACTCGTAGAAAAAGAGACAAGGAGAAATAATTAACCCCGTGTTCTCATTTATCTATGAACTAAAAGTTATTCCAGTCAGTGACCTCGTAGATATTAACTGATAAAACCATAGAGAAAAGGTTGAGGTAACCGAGTTCAAAGCCAAATTTACAGTTTTTTGATTTTGTTCTTTGATAGAGAGATATGTCTTGATTATATGACGAAATGAAACTAAAATTTACAGAAAACACAATCCAGTAAAATAGAGAACAAAAATCATCTATGAGTGAATGAATTATGGGAAATATTACATCATCAACGATTTTAAAGGATGTTTTTTTGTGAATAATCAATTACCATTTTTAACTTTTACAAAGAAATTTATTAAATTTGAACATAATTCTATATATTATTCTTGTAGTAAATTTTAACTATAATATGTATATTTACAGTTGATATTTTTAAAAAATAATAGAATTATATTAATTTAGCAATAAAAACTAAAGCTATTTAGTAGCCTTTTTTACAAAGGAATCAACAATTTTCTTTAATAAGCATTATCTCAAGTTTGACAGATATTTTTCTGATTTCAGGAAGATTAGCAAATTTTATTTTAAAAATGTTGCATTTTGTAGTTGAATAATTTTTTTTACAAAAATTATTTTATAAATTGAATTATAACAGAAATACCTATTCATCTTTCTTTTAAAAAGTTTTTCGTTTTTTGAGACTTCAGAAAAAAAAAATTGCAAACTTCATTGACTCGTAGCATCCTACTCAAAATTAATGCGTGAGCTATTAAGCTGAATTCACACCAAGGCTGTCAGCGTCGAGCCAATCACAGACTTCATCTTGCCCGAGATGAAGTCTCTGATTGGCCAGACGCTCAACGCTCGACGCTGACAGCCTTGGTGTGAATTCAGCTTTAGAGTAGGAAAAATTTTAAGCTCAGGATAAGTGACAAGGGCGCAACCAAAGCTGGCAAACCACTCTCCAAATATTAACACCACGCCAATACGAGAACATTAAATATTTTTGATCAACGTGCACCAACGAGGGGTTTAAGTTACATCAGAATTTAAGCTCGAGGCCGGATTTTAAAATCATCGCGCCACACAAATAAGAGTCACATTGGTAGCGAACTCGTGGCCAGCGTTGTTGAGTTGTAAATTCAAACATTGGTGCCACTGAAATCCGTTCGTGTAGAGGGGCTGATGCATGCACAGTCTGTCGAAGCTCAAAGTTCTCCCGTTTGCATAGAGTGGAAGTTCAAAGAGTGGTGTACCTATTCAGACGTCATTCACATCACCTTACCTCCGTTCAAAATTACTAGGGAACGTCGCCAAAAGCCCTGGAGTTCATTTACAGTGTGATATTAGTAAAAAAAATCAAATCAACAACACCGGTCATTAATTCGTGACCATGAACCCGTGGATACCTTGGTAACTTCCTTCTTCACACGGTTTTCAGTAAATATTTATCAAAATTAATAAAAACTAGCAGTAAGTATTTTTTGTTTGTGCGTGTTTTACATGCCGTCGTCAAAAGAGCCCCTTGACGAAATTGGTATCCGGTATTCCAAAGAGTACTGTAGATGCGGTCAGTGGCATAAGGGAGAATCTTAGTGCTCCCCACAAAGTAAGATTTTTGGCCTCAAGCCGGATCTTACAAAAGTAACATAATTGGCATAAGTCAAGCTTTGTGCCCTACAACCCCCCCCCCTACACATAGGTGTACGTTAAGCCACCGGCTGTAGTTACCTAGTGGCAAGCGTGTCATGTGCTCTAGCCCAACGGTTCTTAAACTGTAATCCACGACCCCTGGGCCCACAGCGTCTTTCTAGAACAGAAGTGGGCAGACTTTTCCAGGGTACGGGCTACTGCTAATTTTTTTCAAGGTTTTGCGGTCCACCTAGTGGCGTAAGTGTAGTGAGCTAAAAGAAAGTAAACAAAGCAGTCGGACCTCCATTTTACGAGTTTCTCTAGTTAGCGACCTTTTTCATGGAACCAAGAACATTTCACGATTTTTCGTAAAATAACCTCCAAATAGTGAAATGCATTTTCTATTCAGCGAAATTTTCTCTTATAATTCGATTTTTTTTCCTCCGTATTTTAAATACCGTTTTACTCGAATCTAAACCACATTTTCCCCCCATTGAATGCAATTGAATATCGGGCAAGAAGGGGAAAAAAAAAATTCGTTGATGGGGTACTTATAGCAATTACAGATTCATGCATATATTTAAAAGTTTATAATACTGATAAAATAACTAATTATTCACTTCTTATTAATTTTCCTCTTAAATTTATTCTAATTTCGTAAAATTGGATATCGATAAACCATTTTAGACTATTTTTCAATTTTCGCGAATACTTATTGAGAATTTGGGGCACTACTTAGAATCGGAGGAGGCTTAGATTCGAATAAATACGGTTTTTCTAGACCTTCGTATGATGGAATGATTATTAGGTCTTAGTGAAAGCGTCACCCAAAACGTCTTGAAGTCCACGGTCGACCGATCGACTTAATCCCACCCGGCTCTAGAGGGTCGAGTTTCTCCTGTAACGTTAGATTTGCTCTTTAACGCTTGAAAGGCTCAGAAAAATTTAAAAATGTGTCATACTAGACAAGATTACTAAATAGTCCCCGATGAAGATACTTTACTAGAACTGTATTTTGATCAAGAATATTAAGTCGAGGAGGACGTTCAAAATCTTGGAGATCCGTTATGTCACCCTGATACATAAGGATCGAAAATTTAAGGACCGCTGCTCTATCTTAATGCCTCTAAAGACCCTCCGTGTTCAGAGGGCAGCTGCTCCTTAAATCTATCGAGGCTCAAACGTCCTCCCGTTGATGTGGTGGGAAAGTTAGGAGAGAGGATGTCAGCTAAGGTGTCGTCCTCGTAACTTGACCATGGTTCTATATTACGATGTCCGGTGCCAATAGCCCTCGTGCAGCTATGTGGTGAAAATTTAATATCGTTCTCACTCACACTTCCAAAACTACCAATTTTTTTTTCAAAATAATCGTTTATATAATTCTAACAATTTTGTTTTTTTAAAAAAGAATCCAATCCTAATACATTAAAATAAAAAATAAGAAAACAAATTAATTGAATATGGACAAAAATTTAAAAACGAAAGCAAAAATCACTCATATTATTTTTCGCAGCATTCAGTTGTAGATAAGAAATGAAATAAACATATATAACATATAAGGGACAAGACAAGTATTTGATTATATCGCTAGCCACAATACCTCCAAAAAAAAGACTTTACGCTCAATACACAAAATAAAGAATACAAAGATCTCATGAAAATCTGCGCACACTATAAACACACACTTTTCCTAAAATAGAAATTATTATTCCGCTAAGCCAACCAGAAAACATTCAGACTCTGGTGTCTCTTCAAATAGATTTGTATGCAAAGTTCTTATCTACATCTAGAATGGGGACAGGGAGGCCGTTAAGTTTCAGGGGTCTCTAAAGAAAAGCCTCCAAGGTACTTTTTTTTCTCAGTAGACCACCCTCGAATGTACTCAACCCAAACAAAAATATCGAGTCCACTTTCTCCGCGCAACCCTGGCTTTTTCCAAAGCACTCAAGGAAGTTGAACGTAAAGTGCTCGAGAGAAGGGCTTTTATAAACTCTACTAGATTTACTTTTTCGTATTTTTTCAATTCAGAGCTCTTATCGAAGTTGTTTTTGACGTTTCTTTAAGACGATCGCTTTTTTCTAGTTTGTGCTGAAACACGTTTTACTGCTTATGATAATTATAGTCAAATTTAAGGTATCCGAACACGTTCGGAGTGCTTGTTCACAAAATAGCACATTTGAACACTATAAATACTTTTTTAGGATTTAATACCAATAAATACTAATATTTAACTAACAATATTCAAAGCAAATTATCTAAATTTTATAAAAATCGCAATTATAAGAAAACTTTCAGAAATATTTTTGAAAAACTTCAAAGCAATTAGAGAAAAAAGTGATAAACATATATTAGTAAAAGTATTACTAAAACAAACTAGATGCATTTATCTAGAAAATGCGCTAAAATTTTCATGTTTTATTAAAATTTGAAAATTTTAGTGCTGATTGAGTAAACATTAGACGAAATGTAACATTCTTTATGAGACCATTATTTAAATAATATGCCATAATTCAAAGAGTATTCATATAACAAGAAATAATTTAGTATATTCTCTAGAAAATAACATAAATATCAGGTTCAAAAAGGTTTTATAGAAATACAGGAGTAACATTTTGAGATATCATACTTGCCATGATAGATTTTGAGCAATTTAAATACCCACTTCCGGTGAGATTAAAGACCCCCTTCCGGTTTTCTAACTTTAAAAATTTATTGTAACTTGGCCTTTAGGTAGCGTAGAAACAAAGCAAAGTATGTTTTGTAAAGGCAAAAGATAGCTTTATTCAGAGTAAAATAAAGAAAAACAAAAATATCTGTCTTGACCGAATTTGGTCATTTTCAAAGTGTTCGGATATTTAGGTTTGATCTTGGAACCGGTTTTAAAAAGGATAAATGGAAATTTCCCATGATTTTTTAAATTACTTAGATTTTGTATGAAAATTATTTAAAAGCCCAAAAAAAATTTTAAATTTTTGGAAAATTAATTTAAAGAATTTTTTAAAATGCCCTTTCGGAAAATGCTTTAAATTAAAATAAATTTTTTTTTCCCTTGTGCCCTTTCGCACAGAGGCTCAATTTAAAATTTTTGGAAATAATCTTAAAAGGGGTTTTTATCCATATTTTATGACAACAGGGGGAAATTTTAAAAAAAAAAAAGCCCAATAATTATTTAAATTAATGGAAACCTAAAAAATAATGTAAATTTTTTCAAAACTTTTTAGTTGGGCCTCGAGAGGTCTGAGTATAGACAGGCAAAAATATTATTATAATAGAAGCATGTTTCACGAAAGAAACATTTGGAAAAAAGATTATTCAAAGTTAATTTTTTGAAAAACATATTGTATTTAAAAAATTTTTTTTTGCCCAAAACCTTAAAAAAAAATTTTATACTTTTTATTCTAATCTAAGTAACACTAAATATCATGGCAATTATCCATTTATGCTCTTTTTTAAAATCACGGTTCCGAACGTAGTCGGATACCTTAAGGGAATTTAAAGTTTACAATTGTGAAAAGGCACGTTTGGATCACTTATCAGTTGGTTTCTATTTACAATACGAAATATAAAATGGGGTTTTTATATATATATATTTTTTGATAAATATATTAATTTTAAGGAGCAGTGTATCCAAACGAAGTTAATACTTTAAATATAAATTGAATCTTTTTTAACAAAAAAACACTTGAACAAATTGAATTTGAAAATTTTATAATACTTTTTTTTTTTAATATCCGACTACTTTCCGGAAAATTTTTTTTAAAAAACCACAAAAGGGATTTTTGGGATTTTTAAGTGTAAATTTAGAGGGGGAAATAAAAATGTATAAAATTTTATAAGGACATTTTGACAAAAAGAAATTAGGTAAATAAAAATTTTTTCCGGAAAATTAACCTTAAATAACCTTTTTAAAAATTTTTTTTGAAAATTGTTTTTTATAAAATATTTTCCCCGTATAAAAGCTCAGACCTCTGTACAGAGGCTCAGTTTATCATTTTTGAAAATTTCCCCATTATTTTCAGGGGTTACAACCAATTGAAATAATTATTGGTTTTTTTCCCCTTAAAATTTCTACCATCTGTTGTCAAAAAAACATGGATAAACCCACTTCTAAGTTATATATTTAAAAATTCTAGTTGAGCCTCTGTGCAGGGTTTGAGCTATATACGGGCAAAATATGATTATAATAGAAGCTTTTTTTCCAAAAAGAGAATTTTTTTTGAAAATGGGTCATTTTTATTTTCCCTTTTTTTGTCAAAATATTGTATTTTAAATAATTTTTTTATTTCAATACTATTCTCAAAAAGTTTTATTTACATTTTCTAATCTAAGCAAAATTAAATATCATTAATATTATCAAATTTTCGTTTTTTAAAATCACGGTTTGAATGTCGGATCCCTTAACGTCAAAAATATAAAAGCAACAACAGAGAGTTTTTTTGGTGAGGGAATCTCAAAATTTTGGGAAACAGGTTCACAAAATTTTAGCCCAAAACAGGGTTCACATCAGATATTTATTTCTCATTCAAACACGTGGCCGCGTCAGCCTAGCGGTCAGTGTAAAGTACTTGCGGCTGGAGTGTCATGAGGTCGAGCCTATTACCACTGAAGATCCCCCGTGCAGAGGGTCCGATGCAAGTTAAATATTTTCGTACCCTAAAAATTTCCCCCCCAAGTGACGGATGTGGCAATTCGGAGAGCTGGGTGCCCCACGATTCAGGTGCCCTCCGCGTCACTTGACCATGGTTCAAAATTATTTGGACCCGCCCCAAAAGCCCCTCAGTAGCTGAATGGTACGACGTTAATGTTCACTCACTCATTTAAACAAAATATATTCATGTTTTAAGAACTTGAATTCTTTGTTTGTCCAAAAAGGGTTTTAAAACCCAGAATTTAAATATCACATTATAGCTGATTGTATCTATAAATATCTTAGTACTAGAAACCCCGAAAGGTTACTGGGAACTAACAACGTAATTTTGAGCCACAGTCCAGTGATGAGGACAGTATCTCACTCTTCAAACTTCGTCAGCACTCCGCAGTCGGAATTTGTAGCCCGCAAAAAATTAAAATTTAAATTTTGTTTTTAACAAAAGGACTATGGCAGTGCTTCTCAAAATTTCAATATTCGCGATCCAATATTCAATCAAAAAAATTTTCACCCCCTCATACAATAACAATGTATTGAATTCAATAATACTATACTTTGATGCAAAAAATATGATGCGACTTTAACCCCCTTTTAAAAGCCACAGGAATATAATCTCTCTTTCAGCCAAAAAAATTTCCCCCGGGCGTATTTATATAGTCTTTTTTCCCCCCAAATGACCTTTTTTTGTCCGGTTTTCCATAAAATTATTTCTAAGGTTTTGGAATGCAATGAAAAAACCCTTTACAATATTTGCGAAGGTTTAAATTATTTCAAAGGTTTTTTCTTCTTTATTCCCCCCCCCAATACATCACAAATCACGCTTACGTGGAAAACGGTTGGCATTGGGAAGCGAATCGCGTGAATTTTAATCGGCAGTTAAGAGATTAATTATAAATCGTATAAATTATCAAGATAAGTGTTAATTTTCTGTATAATTGTATGTATTACAATCTCAAAGGTTCACTGTTAATTATTAATGTTGTTCTTTAGTTATGTTAAATTAATTATAAAGTACATTGTGTAGCACTGATATATTTATAAGTGGAATATATCAGTGCAAATGTGTATTTTTTTCATTTTGTGAGAATGTGTTTGATTACTTTCAGTTAATTAATATTTTTTAATAATCCTTTGATTTCGACTTTCCAATATGCTGGCGATCCGATCGCAGAGTTGTCACGCCCCCCAAAAAGGAAAAGGGGGGTGCCCCACAGTTTCAATAACCTTTTTACAAAGTTGAAAATGTAAAATCCCATTTTTTGTCTTGGGTTTTAGCACTATTTAAAAAAATCAGAAAATACTATATGAGTTTCCAGAAGTCGTCATTTATTATTTTATCATGGCTCAGAATTTCTGGAGGCTTAATACCGATAACCTTCATTTAATTCAAAATTGACACAAGAACTCACGTCTATAAGCCATTTTGAGTTGGTGAATGTAATGTTAATCCTATGGAAATTCTACTTCCCTATTCAAATTTACTAGAAGTAGATATCTTTGCTGGGTATTTTACGCGTCATTGTAAGATTACATATTCTTCTTGCATTATCTTATCTAAGTTCTAGCATTAAGCCTTCAATTATATTGAAAAATATTTTATAGCCGTCGTCTCTTGATTTAAAAAGAGCAGGACTTTAATTTATAAAACAGAAATGTACTTATTATTACGCTCCTGTAGTACTTTTTATTTCGCCCATCACTGTAGTCGATTTCCACAAACTCTACAGTTAGCAGATCTTTACTTATGAAAAGAAACATGTCTTATATAAATCTCATTGTATAAAAGAGGATTTTTTTTTATCTATAACACCACCGAAATTCACCTTGGAAGTCAATTTCACAAAGTCCATTCTTAGAGTATGTCTATTCAATAACAACAAAAAAAACCCGCATAGCTACCGAATTTCAAGTTTTAAGTCTAATAGTTAAAAAAAAGAATATTTATTATCTATAATGTCTAGTCCCCCTTTCTTGGTAGTTCATTTTCATAAAACCTGTTCTTATTGAGACTCAGCAGAAGAAACATGTTTTTAAAGTTTCATATTTGTAACTTAAGGGGATGGTGGACCTTCAAAATGTCACATTCTGGTCAAAATTGCGATTTCTATTTTTTATACTAGTAATATTCCTTATAATTCAAAGAATAATTCTGTCAAAGGACTTTGTCATTTTAATTTATAATTATTGAATTATTTTTCGTATTTTACTCAAATAAATGTTTGAAATGCACATTTCTTAGTTTGTAAATTTTCCCTTTTCATTGTTACGTAAAATGCTCCTTGCGTTTCAAATTATGCCATATCTCTTTGAAATTTTCTCAACTTATGAAAGATGATATAATTCATAAATTTGTGCGTTAGTTTTCTAAACAATTTATCTGGTCATATTTTGTGTTGTTTTGAATACCTTGAATGTGTTATAATTGGTGAAATATTTCATATAATACAGAAAAAATTTATCTTTTTTTCATCAAATTTTATTCTGAATTTAAAATCCATGCACAGATATATTTTGTTGTAGTTCATCTATGTATAAATCAAAAATTATGTACGCATCTTAAAAACTAATGCTCAAGGAGCATTTTTAAAAGCTATTTTAAAATTTTAATTTTTTAACTCAAAATGAATTTATAATAGTTTTTCTAAGAAAATATATTTAAATTATGAAATTTAATATTCATTTACATATTGATTCCATTTTCAGCTGATTAACATAACAATTTAAGAAATTAGTTTTAATGGTCCACCGTCCCCTTAAGGGGTCATATACCTTTTAAAATTTCCGGAAAATCGATTTTTTTATTATTATTTTATTTTATAAGCAAACCTTTCTGGAGTTTTTAAAAGAAACCGCATGCAGATATTCCCAATATCACGGAAGTTATTGAAAATAAAAAGAGCAAAAAAGGTAATTTAAATATTGTTTAATTTCGGCTCCAGGGTGACAGCTTCATGTCGCTGGTGACAGCTGCGTTTCTCTGTTTCTAATATTTTCATTCTAATTATTATCAAATCTTGAATCTAAGCCTCAAATATTTTATTATTGTTCTGAACATTAACTACAACTTCTACTTACTTTTATAAACTGCTGTTTTGTTTTGGAAAAGTGATTTGTGATTCTATATCGCTCGTTTTCTGATTTTCACATAGTATCTTATTCTAAAAATAAGTTTTAGGAAAATATTAATTTTTTAAACTTTGAATGATAATTCGTGAATCTGCCAAACGACCATCTGGTAAACGTCCCAAAAAAGAAGTTTACTGGGAATATGCAACGAGGTGCAAAGTTGTCCAGTGTGGATGAAACACTAAACAAGTGCATCTGGAAAAAAGATTCAGTTTAAGATATTGATTCATCTTTTTTTTGAACATGATGACGGTTTTGATGGCTATAGAGTGTTTGATAAAACTATTATGTTTACAAACATTAAAACTTTGCTTCTTCAAAAAAAGTGGTGGAGATATTGAACTCACAGAAAAAAGTGTTGAGGGTTTTTCTAGTGTTTTCGATTGAATGCAAGAACTGTAAGACTTATGTTCGTTTAGAAATTCAAAATGCTGGGTACAAGAAAAAACATTCCAGAAATAAACAGACGCTTTGTGTACGCAATGAGGACAATTGGACAGGAGTCACGCAAGTAGTGACAACCTGTAGTGTTATGGACTTTCCTCCTCCAGTTGCTGAAAATCCTATAATAATATTATAAACAAACTGCGGTATTAGCAAATGTAAGAGTTGCAGAAGCTTCAATACAAAGTGCTGGCTTTGGAAGATGTAACTTTGACAAATTCTTCTGATATAATAGGTGAGTGGAGATGGAACGTACAGGAAAACCCCGTATGACTTTCTTCTCGTATTTGGTATGTGTGCTGTTATAGGAGACAAAACAGAAGTGTATTGATGCGGAAGTGATGTCTTCTTTCTGTAAGGGATGTGATTCTTGGGAAACAGAAAGGTGCCTGCTTACAAAAGTGAAAAGTACACGTTAAAGATGTTTGAAAAACCACAATGGCTCCAGCTGGCATGATGATGGAGACTGTGGGAATGGTTCATTTCCAGCGTTCAATAAGTCATCGTTCTGAGATATACATACTTACATTGGGATAGCGATTTAAAACATTCTCATCTATTGCACAAATCCAATCCGTATGAAGATATCACAGTTTCAAAAATTAGATATATTGGACATGTTTAAAAACGAATGGGAACTCGTTTACGAAAATTAAAACAAATGAAATCAAACTCAGTGATGGGAGTCGATTGGTGAAAGGGAAGGTTGTTGACCGACAGGGCCGATCGACTTAATCACAACATACTATGGAAATGCAATCAAACAAATAAAACATACCTGTCGGATATGCGAAAACTATTTGAATATATTTCCATATACGTTCAAGTGACGAAGAACCATTGCACAGTTTTTGTCCTATAGGTCCTAATTCTTGGTGTAAATATCAAAATGGAAATTATTAGAGGGTAGTGTGGAATCTTTTTAAACACAGTAACAAATTGCCAGAGGCAGTAATGGGTCACCATAAAACCTATGTATTTAATGATCTATCACAGCCTAAATATACAAAAAATATCTGAGGGGGGTAAAACCCAAAATAATAATGAATCCATTAACTGTTAATATGGAAATTATACTTGAAACTTTAGGTTGTGGTAGAAAGATTGTTGATATTTCTACAAATGAGGCAGTGTCATTTTTAATGATATGGCAATCAAGACAGACTAAAATTATGCAATCGCTTAGTCTGACTGTTGGTAAATTTGCGCAATTTGTTACACTTGTAGATTAAAAGAGATTCAGACTGCAGGCAACTGTTTTAATCTCCGCACAAAAGAAGTGCGACAGGTTAAAAGAATGCAATTTAAAGCTACTTGTAAAAATTAACTATGAAAAGAGGAACATCGTATGCATATGGCGAATTTTAACATTTTAGAATCATAGTAATACACTGCTTTCATATCACAAATTATTTAATATTTATAAGTAAGTACTTGTTAATTAAGATATTAATTGTTTTATTAAGTAATATTTATAAATTTTAACTTTATTTTGAAGAAATGGATAATCCTTTGTTGTATTTTAGTTATTTTGTAGCTTTTGATATTGTTTCTGATGCGCCTTGTACTGCATTGGTAAAATATATATTTTAGTTACATAATAATTTTAATAAATTGAAGTTTATTGACTATAAAAGAAACTACACATTAGTTTTAATTTAAAATTTAGTTGTTGTTGTTTGAGTAACCAGAATAATATATATATATAACTGTAGTAAGATTTTATGTTTGATGTCAATTTTCTCAGAACGTCATTTTCCACATTACGCGCATGATATTTTTAGAACTTCGTTTCATGGAAAATGATCAAATTTTACTGGAGATTCTGACCATATCTGTACTTAAAATAACGAACCAGTTTGAATTTTTAATGCTGAAAAATTTAAAATTACAAATCCAAAAATATGAAAATTTTTTAAAATTTTATGATTAGGCCACAGAATTATTTATAGTTTACTTTAAAATTTTAAATCAATTATTTCGTAAGCTTCGTCATTTTAAAGATAACACAATTTTAACCTTACTTAAAAATTTCATCAAAAATATTGGTAACTTTTTTATAAAGCTGCGCGTAATGCATATCACTTGCGAAAACTTTAAAATTTCTTTTTTGCTAATTTATCTAGTAAAAATTTATCCCAATTAAAAATGTGTTTGTGGATATGTTTTTGGTAGAAGTAATATCTATTTGTTTGTCCTCCAAAAGATTTACATTCCAGGAAACTGGCAGCAAAAAAAATTATAGAGCTTTAAGGCTCACTATTTTAGCTTTCATTTTCTGACTTTTTTAAAAAGGTATGCTGACCCCTTAAAAATTCAAAGTGGAAATTTTTATGCATAAAACGTCCGGGTATAATGCCCACCTTCCGCAATCTCCCATGGAAGTCGATTTCCGCAAAACTCGTTCTTAACGAATATCTGTTCGATAAAAGAATATTTTGGTCAATTTTCAAGTCTGTAGGTGTAATAGTTCAAACCGGGAATTTCACCAACTCCCTCCCCTAGCCTACTTGGGAGTCAGTTTTCGTAAAATCTGTTCTCTACGAATCTTAACTCATTAAAAGGAATATTTTTGCCTAATTTTGAGACGGTAAGTATAATAGTTCCGGTTATATCGTGATGAGTGAGGGAACCACTTTTCGCTTATATTTATGTATCTCAATGAGAATTTTAATTCATTAAAGTTTATCCAAAAGAGCAAAAGGGGCAAAAGGCTTCTATAAAATTAAATTTTCCTACGATTTTTGAAAATATTTTACGTGTATTTTAATGATTCATTAGTGATTTTTCACAGAGATTAAGGTATCCGACTATACGTACGGAACCGTGATTTTAAAAAAGCGCATAAATGGATAATTTTCACGATATTTAGTGTCACTTAGATTAGAATGCATGTATAAAATTATTTTAAGGACATTTTGACAAAAAAAAATTATTTAAATACAATATTTTGGCAAAAAATTAACTTAGAATAATTTTCTTTCCAAATGTTCTCCTTTTGTGAAAAATGCTTCTATTATAATAATATTTTGCCTGTATACAGCTCAGACCTCTGTACAGAGGCTCAACAAGAATTTTTGAAGAATTCACATTATTTTCAGAGTTACAACCATTTGAAAAAATTATTGGCGTTTTTGTTAAAATTGCTCCCGTCTGTTTTCGTAAAACATGGATAAACCCACTTCTAAGTTATATATTTCAAAAATTCTAGTTGAGCCTCTGTACAGAGGTCTGAGCTATAGACAGGCGAAATATTATTATAATAGAAGCATTTTTTACAAAAGGAGAACATTTTGAAAAACGGTTATTCTAAGTTAATTGCTTGCCAAAATATTGTATTTAAATAATTTTTTTGTCAAAATGTCCTTAAAACAATTTTATACATGCATTCTAATCTAAGTGACACTAAATATTATGAAAATTATCCATTTATGCGCGCTTTTTTAAAATCACGGTTTCGAACGTAGTCCGATACCTTAAGAAGTATATAATCTTGTTTAATATTTCAAAAGAGACAATTTAATTCCATAGAACTTACATTTCTTTTTTCTTTTTGGCAATTTTCCACTTTATTGAATGTGAATCTACGTACTAATATAGTTTTAAGGAGGAAAATAGAGTTTTCACAAGATACGAACACAAAATATCTGGTAAAAGAATCTTAATTCAAAAAGCCAATACTTAACTAAACCGATACCACCATAAAAACAAAAATAAGTTAAATGAAGTCAATAAGTTAGAGATTACGTCAGATAAGTGTTATCTCTTTTATCTATATATATTTTGCATGCATATTTTCTTTGCTTGTAAAACTTTTAAAATACTTAACCTCGATGGCTGATTCAGCACCGATGAATGGCTATTATCTACATCCTCCATGGTACAAGAGTCTAAAAAAATTTTCTTCAATGATGTACGGGTTAGTCATTTGCTTTGAGGACTATTTAAAATAGTTGATAACATCGTCATTTAAAATATAAGAGGTTTTCGGAACAAAAGCTTAATTGGATGCCCAATTATTCTCGCCACTTAATTCATTTTATCCAAGAGATGTAACAATTCCTGAAGATCTTTGTCATAAAATAATTCCTCTTTTCTAAACTTTTCTAAATGGGATTTTTAACCTTCTTACATGGGAAAAGTAATTTTGCATGAATCACTTTCAATTCTTCAAAAGGCGTCACTTTCCACACATACTTTTCCTTTTTTTCGACCGATCAACTATTCAATTACTTATTGGAAAGAAGCACTGTTTACTTTGCAAATATTCAACATGATAAAATCTGTATCCCAGAAAATAAAATTCCATGCATAAAAGTTGATTTTCAAAAAAAAGTTTCCTTTTCTAAAATTTACATCTAGAGCGATGTAAAAAATGAAATTCTCCTCCATGAATTTATTATGGAGTATTAATATTCCACACAAAATATTAAAGAGAAAAGAGGGAATTGAGTCCCATTTTGCCCTATTTCATGTTCCTTAGCAAACAAACAAACAAAATTACCAAGTTTAATAAGTATTTCTTTGTTACGATTTTTTTGTATTTTGGGATATCCCCCCTTTTAACACAGGGGTTTTTTATTTTAGATTTAAATTTCCCAAGGGTTAGTATGGGGGGGCCACTTAGAATTTGGCGATTTTTTCCTAAATGTCATGGTGAGATATCAAATTCATTCTAAAATAAATAATAAATAATTCCGAAAAAAGTATCTTGGCGACCGGGTTTTAGTCACCAAAAAAAAAGGACTGCGCCAAGTGGCCCCTATACTACATTTTAACCTAGACTTATTCTACCCAAAACTGAATCAAGAGTTAACAAGAAGAACAATAACAAAACTTCTAATTTAATTTAGTACTTACATATTAACACAACCGTATTGGTAACATTATATGAAAGGGAAGCACAGGGGGCCCAATTCAGTGCTTCGACACATGAGAAACCCGGGGTTTGCAAAATTTGGGGGTGAGTTGTTTGAAAAAACCATTTTTTGCGATACTACACAAGTTTTTAAAAATTTTTTAACAACAGATGATCCCAAACAACTGAAAAATAAATTGTTTTTTGAAAAACACTCAAGTAGGGACAAAAAAAAAGTTTTAAAGAGTTATTTAAGTGAAAACACTGTTTCCAAACCCCTGTCGCTCATACATTGTTTCTGTTATTGTTAAAACAAGTATTATAAGAAAAACTTGAGTCAATTCCTACTTAGATCAACAAAGAAAATTTTTATTTTAGCTACTTTTTATTAAATAGTTACAATTAATATAAATATGTATATACATGTGACAGAACCCACAACATTAAAGTGCTAATTAATTTTTTTAATTTTCATTAAAGGATCTATTGTCACCCAAAACAATCGTGTATAAAAAACTTCAGTTCAACTGAATTTTTTTAAAACATGAGAAAAAATTTGACCCACGTCGCAAAAAATTGAAACCAAAGTGGCTGTATCTTAATTCTTTAAATAATTGGTTTCGGTCCTTTTTAAATTTAAATCATTTTAAAAAGGTCCGTATTAAAAAAAACCTTTTCATTTTTTGGGACACAATTCGACAAAAGTGTCGTTTAAATTCACCCAAAAATGATCCCAACGAGACTAAATTTGTGATTTCTTTGGGTAAATTGGGTTTTTAAACAATTTTTTTATTAATTATAATTAAATTACTGTATTTTCATCCAAAATAATCATATATATAAAATTTCAGCTCAATTGAGCGCTTTAAAATGTATTTTATTCACAATTGAAAATTCCCCCCACGAAGATAAATAAATAAATCTATAGAGAGTGTGAGCTAATAATAGGAATTGAAAAAAATGAAATTGATGATTCACGATATTTGGCGTAGTTGACAACCTTCTTTGGTGCACTTCTAACGTCACCGCCCTAATAGAAAAAAAACCATTTTTTATATTGTGCTTCATGAAAGTTTCCCCATATAGTATTATTTCCTTTCAAAAAATACATAAGAACTGATACTCAAATGAATGACTTGACTTGAACTTCATTTACGAAACTCACAAGTGTGGTTTTAATTGAAATTATGAAAATGACATAAGTATTGAGAAAATGATCAATTTTGAATACTTTATTATATATTAACTAGCAGTCCCGACAGACGTTGTCCTGTACACACGTCTTAAATCCGAAAAAATTTCCGAAAAGTTGTAACAATCCGGACCTTTTTTTAAATTTTTTTTTAAAGGTTTTTACTATACCTGACATCATCACATGTACATTTACCACAATTCGACCTATCGATTACGTATGAGTATGTATTTATTATGAACTAAGTTGAATATAGAGCCTATTTTCTGAATAGAAACTTAAACTTGTTTTGATTAAAGGGTAAAAAAGATAAAACTCGAGCTATTTTTATAACGTATATTTTTTAATGCACGAAAAATAAATTTATCGTAATCCCATTGAATGTACAATGTTTTTGGTTAATCCTTGAAAGGTATAAACAAAAAAGAAGGTTTTAAACCTTGGGAAAACGCAACCTTTTGGCGGTGTGAAAAGCAAAGGTTTTCTAAATCTAAGCATGGAAATTGCAAACATTTGAATGGGTAGGTGAGTCTGAAAGAATCATTTATATCCGTGGTAGAAAACGCTTCACCTGGGAGTTTGCCGTTCAAAATATTGGCCTCAAGAATATTGCCCACGATTTTTTTTTTTGAACAATCACGCACCCTTACATAATTTTGGCGCATTTTTAACTATTTGCGATATCGGACCGAATTGTGATTCTAAATCATTCTCGAACCCCGGGAAATCACAAAAAATATCATCAAAATTGCCGTTTGGGGAGGTTTTGTCACATACACAAGCACAGAAGATTTTTATATATAAAGATGAAAATAATTTTTTTTTTCATAAAAGTTAATCTTAGTGCAATATCAGCTTAGTCGTTAGCTTCTTCCTCTTTAGACAGACCAAAGCTGCCAAAAATACCATGACAGACAGATGGCTAGATTATGGTGCGGCTTAGAAATAATACCTGAAATTGGCTATCTTCTTTGCTTCAAAAACATTCCTTGGATAAATATCACATAATAAATAGCTGAAAGGCTTCCTAAGCGACGATATGATTCTTCTTAAGCGAGTTCAAATTAGTTTTATCGGAAAAACTAGAAGTTTTCTCCAATACTAAATCACTTAATCATTTTTAACAAAACTCTTACTGACATCGAGGATATTATTATAACAAAGAAAAAAAACATAAATTTACCACGATATTGGAATCCAGCAGTTAATACTGAGCATTCAGGAAAACTTTATAATGGTTTTCAGATACATATTTGTTCAAAAGATTTAAACCATAGCAAGTGAGATGGCAAAAAGTATGTATAGATTTTATTTTACAATTTTTTCTCTCTTTCCTTTTTACTCTAATTTTAAATTCAAATTTATTATGTAGCATTTCTATTGCAAATGACATTCCCTTTTCTTTAAAATTTATGAGATTATGAATTAAATTATTTGAATCATATCATCGTGGAGAAGAAATGGAAAAGGAATAATATTGGTTTTAAAATTATTAGATTAATTTTCTTTAAATGCAATTCATTTGCATTGTAGAAAATGAAACCATAACAAAATTTTCATAAAAACATCATAAATTTTCTTCAAGGAAATAATTTTTATCCAATCAATTTGTATGTGTAATCACTCTCTTCTAATTCAATCTTGGTTTACTTAAATTTTAATATTTTTTGGAGTACATTTCTATTTTGTGGAGTCGTAAGAGTGCAATATAAAATTACCAAATACTAGTAAAAAGTAATTAATTGAGGTACATTTACCACATAATTCATGAGTATGAGTGCTTATGACTCATGAACACTTTTAAAAAAAAGAAACACCTTATTTTTACATTTGGTGTTTAATTTGGCAAAAAAAATTTACTCGTCGACAACGGCCTCTAAATTGGTAAAGTACTTATCTTTGTAATGTTTGAATCTCTGTTGTAAATTTAAAAATTGGTAGAAAATTAAACAATTTCAAGACAAACGTAACTTTTATATAAATAAAAATAATTTTTGCTAATTTTAAAAATTTAATGTATTTTAAACATTTTACATATGTTAATATACAAATCTATATCTTGGTAAATTAAATATGCAGAAAATATATTTAAAAAATTTCTAAATATGAAATAAAAGAAATTTCAATCATTTTTAAAATTACTTATATTTTTAATAAATTGCTTATATTTCTCGAGAGATAATGCTTTTACTATTTATTTATACCGTCTGGAGAGCACCCATTTCAGTAGTTCCTTGTTAAAATAATTAAAAAAATACCAAACATAATGATGGATGAGTCTGGAGCAGCAGTTGCTACAATTTTAATGTGATGACTATTACAGTCTTTTCTTTATAAAGTCGAAATATATTTGTAACATTCTAGGAGATTATTAAAACTTTATATATTTTTAAAAAATATTATAATAAATCACTAACTTGAATCAGCATTGAAAAATTGCTTATTTTAATATTCAAAAATACTTTTTAAGTACAATGTATTCACCAAAGAAAATTTTGATATCAGAGTCACTATTTTTAAATACGTTGACACGACAGGTAGATTAATTTATACATTTAAACAGAAAAAGTTAGTAAATGATATATTTAAATATATATATATATATAAATTATAATAAACTACAATAAGAAATTAAGTGAAAAAATTGTAAAACCTACAAAGCCTAAGAAGATAGAAATTGGAGTTCAAGAGACGCAACAAATGTAGATACAAAAAGAGTCATATATATATTTCTTTTTCTAATGGGGCTGCATTTTAGCAACTTAGCATTTGCAGGCATATCAAGTTTCCCAAACGTGAGATTATATAAATACCAAGGTTGTTGTTTCTTTTGCCCAAGTAGAAATCAAACATTTTTCCAAACATTATGTAAAAAATTGGCAAGGTATGAAAGTAAATAGAATACAGCCAAAAAAATAAAAAGAAAATGGTTTTGGAAATTTTCGTGAAAAAATAAATTAGTAAGAAGTTTATATACAAAAATAAAGAAACCTAAAACTTATATATTTCTTTAAAAAATACTTAAAATTAAATTGTTTAATTTTTGGAGAAGATTGGAAATGTACATAACGTTTAAATGTATTAATTTTTTTTGCTTGAATTTCTACTATAGTTAGTTTATATTTTTAGTAAGATTTACAAAAGAAATTACCCATTAAAGAATAATGCCTTAGAAAACATAATTTATATGAATGAAAAAATTACAGTAATTTCAAGTAATAGTATTTTACAAGAATAATTGTCTTTAAAAGAAAAAAGGAAACAAAAGAACCTTTAAAGAAATAAAATTCAACAACTAAGCTATTTTTATAATTATACAGATTTTACATCAGTTTAATATAAATGAAACTTATAATTTTTATTGTATTTGTTATTGTAACACAAAAAGGAACAAATGCTGGTGTAATCTTTCGAAAGTATAACTTAAGGTAACTGCAGAATTTAAAACACAAAATTATAGATGAAGTATATAAGTGTGGTTTTAAATTTTTAAATTTTATCTTTGTAAATTATTTGAAAAGAGGGATGTAAATAAATTTGCTATACGACATTGTTTTGAATAAAGAGTGTGAAACTTTTATTTTTGTCTTTGTAAGGAGTTGGAATATTAAATATAAGTAGTGAAACTGAGCGGAAAAATCTCTTTTGTGGAAATGTAGAAAATAAAATTTCCTGACTGTTCGCGATTTTCTGGAAATGGGAGGAGAAATAGTGGATGTAAAGCAAAAAGTCTGGGAGGGGGGAAATATATTGAAGAAAAGAAAGAATTGAGTTTATTTGCTAAAAAAATAAATTTGGCAGATATGAACCACCAGATTTTAGAATAAACACTTAAACTAAATTTTACCCAAAATAAATTGCCGAAAAAATTTTTTATTGAGAAGTCTGTCGCTGAAAATAAAATAAAAGAGCTGTATACAGAGAAGAACAGAAAGAGGGAAAGATGTAAAAGAGAAAGAAGAAAGCAGAAGAAAAGAAAAAAGCGGCCGAAAATAAGAATCAAATCACTTTTTCATTACGCGCGTGATGTCAAATACGTCACAGTCCAGGTATGAATGACGTAAGAGGACCATTTGATTGACGGCTTCGTGCCAAAAGATCGACTTTATTCGAAGTGAAAGGAAGTCACGAAAGGCAGAAAAACTTTGCCTGCCGAACTCTTCTTCCCTTTTTTATTCCCCTGCTGGACAAGAGTATTTCTGATCAATAACGTATTCAATCTTCGTTTTTTTTCCATTTCATTTCATTTTATTTTTTTCCATTTTTCATTGCAAGCAATTCCAGTTCAAGTGTGACAAAGATAGTGAGGGTGTATTTTTTTGCCTCTCTTTGGAAGTGGTTTTTAGTTTTCATCCAATATTTTCGAGGCACTGTTCTTAAATGTGAACGTTTTGAGAATTTATTAGGTAAGAAAGACATTTGTCTGAGAGCATTAAAAATAATCAATTAAAACGAATACAATCAAACGTAATGAATTTATCGAGAAATCATCAAAAGGAAATGAGCAAGGAAATTTTCTTCTCTTTCTTTTAATATAAGTTTATGTTTGTTTTATTTTCCTTTAAAAAGAAGCTATAAGAAATGAAATTAAACAAATCAAATTATGGTCTTAAATGCACAAAAAAAATCAACAAAGAAATAAAGATTTTAATTTTAGATCAGCTACATTAATAAACCATGAAATATTTCCAGTAATCTTCGGGTTTTTTTTTATTTCCTTTGTTAAAATTTCCAACATATTTTCTTTCATATCACCAAAATTTAATTTAATTAAATTAAATCTTTGTTTATAATTTTCGGCTGTAATTGTTTGACAGTTTCTTGATGTCGTACTTAGAAGCCACGTGTGAGAGCGATTTAGCTAAATTTATCTGATTGGACAATGCATATTACAACTGAAATGCGTACATCTAATTCTAGAAATTTCTAGAATGTTCTCAAATAACAATTCTGCAATTCTGGCAGCGTACTCGCCTCGTAAGCCAAATATTGCAGGTTTAATCCCAACTAAAATCAATGGATTTTCTAAATGTGAAAATCGTAAGCACGCATGTCAAATGATTATGTGGCATGTCAAAGATCCCTTGAACATCAATCTGGCTCTGGTTCTCATGGTAATATTTAGAATCAAAAGGGAACTTGAATTCAATAAATTCAAGTGTCAAAAGTTTGGTAGCAGGAGCCACCACTAGATGGTGCCACTAATGAAATAAATTCACACTTGAACACTTGTCATATCTACAAAGGCTATATTTCTAAAATGTAGCCCATTTGAAAGAGAGCAATCTTGTGCAATTTAATATCAATCATTCTACTACGTAAAACTGATTTTTTTAGAATAAAAATTATTAAATAATTAATAATATTAAATAAAAATAATTAAAATAAAATTCCAGATAGCAATCAGCTTCTCATTATGATTTTGATTTGGTTTGAATGGGACTCGTGATTAATTGGTGGCGGATATCATGAGGTAAAATTCACGAGTTCCAGTTCCCCAAAATGACTTTGTACGGGATAACAGTGGGCATGTTTAATATAGAACATTTAATTGAGTAAATATCACATAGTGTTCTTAAGGGAAGGAGCAAAAGTTCAAATTTCCTTTCACGTTCCATACTACAAAATATGTTCTCAACACATTCTACCTTATATAGTCTGATTGCGGATTCAAACCCATACCAGAAAATTTGCAAGATAGCTGATGCAATATATTATGTGTATGTAAAAATAACTACATCAGATTTTAAGATAAATATATTTCTTTCTATTTTAGAAATCAACTGATAATTGGCGAATACAAGATATTCCAATAATTTTGAAAATAAAAATATATTGTTTTCTTCCTGTAAGCTAAATAGATTACATCAAGAACTCACTTTGAGATTCCACTAGAATCAGCAGGATTATATTACTTTTCTCAAACTTTTGTGCTTATTGAAAGACAAAGTGAACCTTAAAATAACTATAAAACAAGTTTTTAAATCTTAATGAATAAAATTTTTGAATTTTTTATTTCTTATCTTCGATTTTGGATTTTTTTTTTTACTTTTAATTTACTTTATTTTACTAATACAAAATGACAAAAATCCCAAAATAAGTTATTTTAAATTACATTCAAATGAAAAAATATTTCTTTCTAAAATAGCAGAGCATGTGAGTTTTTAAGACGTTCATGGATTTAACAAGCGTATTTGTAAAATACAAGCTTTATACATAAAATTTACTTGTCATTTCATTTTCTATGCGTATATATGAAAAAAATGTAATTGTAAATTCTGGTATCCCACACACATAGTCACAAGTTTCTGTGGTATTAAAAATATATACAAGTTATAAATAACTTATTACGAATTTTCTAAAATGCGAAACAAATATTTTAGAAAATTATTATTATTTATTCATTATGTAATTCATTATTATTATTTCATTATGTAATTCTATTTAAATTTATTTTCTTTATTTTGTGAGCTAATTTTTAATTAACTACTTAAACTATACAGTAGTAATAGCTATAGTCGAAAAGTTTTTTCCATTTATTATTGTATGCTTTAATTCAGTAATTCATGTAACTCAAATTCATTTGATTACATTATTTATTTGTTGATAATCATCTGTTATTAAAGTTATGTTGCTTAAGTTGGCATATTTTGTAGTTATTCTTAATATATTTTTGTTCAATTGAAGAAAAGAATTGTAATGCGTCATCGACGCTGGTTGAACTAAATACGTATTTAATTTTTGTATATTTTCGCGATATTATGATTCATCTGGAGATCTTTTTCATACTTTATATGCGAAAAAGAATAGAAGGCATCCATGGAATAAACTTTAGCTGCTACTGTTTGCATTTTCTGGCGTCCGTCACAAAACCTTCTGATTCGAAGTAGCTACAGGTTTAAAAAGGATTTATTATTTGTCACCGAAAATGTTAGTGATACTGTGCCACAAAAGATACAAATTTCGGAATTGAAATGAATTATTTTAAAGAGTTAAGAGTACTTGGAAGATTCATACTTTGTAACAAGTATCTTAGTAATGGTCATCAACGAACAAAAACATAAAGGGAAAAACTAAATCAAGCAGAACAGAAAAAATAAGAACATGAACAAGATTTGGCAAGAATGAAAGCAACTTAGCTACTTGTAGGTGAGTCTGAGAGACCTGTTAATACTACTTAATTTAAAAATAAAATTTAGTTTTCACCGTAAAATAATGCAATTATCGTGTTGAAAATTTTTATATAAATCTGATAAATGTCCACCATATTACATGTTATCCAAATCAGACTGTTTTGCTTGTTTTTTATGTCTTTAATTGAATAGAAATGCAAAAAATTCTGTGAAAAATTCCATTGTTTGGGGAGAGATTTGACAAATTCTCCTTGCGCAAAATCAGTAAAGTCTGATAGGAAATATTTCAGTTTTTTGACGCTAATATAGAACTCATCTTTTGTTTTTTTCAAAATGTTATTTAAATGTTTGTATGTGTTTCAAACGTTTCTATGTTATTCAAAGGTTTTTATGCTACTCGAATGTTTTTATTTTATTCAGATGTGTTTATGCTATTCAAATGTTTTTGTCATTCAAATGTTTTTATGAAATGTTTTTCAAATGTGTGTGTGTGTGTTATTTATAATAAAAAAGAATGAAAAAAAACAAAATTTTCTGTAAAACATTAAGCCACAGTGGGAGAACAAATTATACATTCACTCATAAATTAAATTCTTTCGTTTTATTTATTGCTCCTTTAATTATCATGTTATAAATACAACGAATGTCTTGAGAGCTTTTTCAAGCATTTTTTTTTTTATCTTGAGAAGTACTAATTTTTTTTTAAAAGAACTAATATCTATTCCCCCAAAAATCTAAAAGATTCCAAAGTATTCTTAAGAATACTCAATTGCATACGTCATTCCCAAAACGAATTTCTAACCGCGAGAATCTAGTTTCACATTTATTAACTCAAAGAGTGTAACTGAAACTATATCTACTCTTTTACTCATTTCATTAGCATCTTCAAAAGAAAGAATAGAATTGTACAATTTAGATGCAAATTAGATGCTAACTTGAAAAGTTAATTTATTACTTGTTTTTTTTTATCAGTTCTAATTTATTTTCATATAGCACGCAAGGGACAAAATTGTCTTTGAAGAATCATCGTCACGGTATTAAAACTTATCTCTCAACCAATAAAACAATTTCACTAACAAAGCGTGCAGATCTCAAATATCTGTGGCCACTGAGGCATTAAGCGATAAGCAAAATGAATTGCTGAATGTATACCTTAAAAGGAATTATATGAAGCGAAAAGTATTGTCAAGATATTAACTGTTAACGTCAGATATTTCAATTCTATCGTGAATAATAAGGTACATTCGATATTTTATAAGAGTTTTGCAGAGAAAATTGCAAAACCATGTATTGGGTTTGTTGCAACAGCGAAAAGTTTTTAAAATGTCTGGTTTTAACTTTAATTTAATTTAGAAGGAAACTGCTATATTAAATGGCAAAAAACTGTGAACAAAAAATTGACATATCTTTTAATAAATAAAAGCATGTAATAAACAGAAAATAATACATATATATACAGGATGTTGCCAAATACGACCGACAAATTCAGAGGGGTGACGACAGTAGGCAGTATGGGGATGACTAATCACCACATAGAAAATGCAATCGCAAACCCCGTGTAGTCGGAGTAATTCGCAAAAATAGTTATGAAGTGTGTGATGCATAGTGGAATGAAAAGGAGCAAAAAGAAGTAAGAAATACATTTATTATGGGTATTTTTTCTGTCCAGGTATCAAGGTTCGCCAAGAAATTTCCGAAGTATAAAAAACTTCTCATATTGTACAAGTTCTTAAAATATAAAGTAAAGGCATTTTGTTTATAGATGAGCGTTATTTTTTGTTACCAAATATGTACTTTTAAAAAGAACCTTTCTAAAAAAAGAATATTAGACAGAATTGAAACGCATCAATTCAGTGTTTGTTAAATACGTGATAGCATTTTTAGTTGTCTATGATTAAGATGCCACATGAATATATCCCCTTATTTAATTTTCAATTAATACAACTATAGGGTAAAACATGTAGAAGTATGACTAGCAACGGACTTCACAACTTTGAACTATGATCATGGAATGAGAGGTTACACCTCACGGTCCTGTCTTTCATAAGGTAAGCCAAAGTAACCTAGTAGACATGTTTACGAACATCGTGGCTGATAATTTAAAAGTTGAACCCCGTGTTTAACTCCATATTAATTTATTGTTATTTTAATTACACGTTTAAACGCTAAACACACAAGGTTTACTGGCGACTCGCTTTATTCAAACCCGTCGATTAAATGATCTCGGGTAGACGTTTCGGAACCCCAGTCTCCAAATTTACAAACCATGCCAAGTGTATGAATCCACATTTCCCTATAAACACATTGTGGATGCGTTGTAAATTAAGAATACTGAAAATCTATACTACGCATTGAATGGAACCGAATATCGGAAGTTCTTACGTGGTGAGGAACATACCAGTTCAGGTATCAATCTCGCCATTTGTTCAAGGCTCACAATTACAATTTTGATCGGCATAGCCTTGAAGTGTTGCTCAATAGTGATGTTAATTACAGCTAAACAACTAAATATCACACCCCATATATTTTGAAATTAAGTTACTTGAAGCGTGCAGCAGTTCTGTTTACTTTTTTACAGGTCTTATAGTCGTATCAGGACTTAAACCAACTTCTATTTCAATAGGGGCCCTTTCAATAATAATCTTAATCATGAGCCCCTTTATACGTTTTCTGAATTAATTTAATAATCACTTGAAAGCTAAAAACTACTATCCGTTTAAAAAAACCATACAAATTAATAAACATATGTATTAATTTTGTGGGGTTTATTTTATCATAACAATTAAAAAAAATTAAGTAATAGGAAAAATTTTTATGGTTATTTTTCCTTCTCTATTAAATTTTAAATTTTGAAATATTGTAAAAATGCGGTGGTATTAGAAGACAAAATATAGATATCAGCTAAATATAGAAAAGAACTCCAGAAGAGTCAAATTTCTAATCATAAGCATTTCTTATAAAACTTTTTCTTTGCAAAGACAAGCTCCATAGAAGTCGTTAATACTTTTATTAAACTTGTTCTTAATTTATTAATTAATTAGTTATAAATACTCTGTGCAGCACACACATAATTCTGGATACATTAAAAGTATACCGGTAAGTCCGCTCTTGCACTATTCATTTATAAGAAAATAAAACATTATTGATAAAATAATGAATTAAGGAGAGTAAAGCCAAGAAGTGCGCGACAATGTTTACAAAAATGTAAAATGATTTTTTTAAAATGATTGTTCAAATTATAATTAGTTTTAAGCGAATTGTAACTTTAAGCCTCACAGAATTAGCATTTATAATTGACGTTATAAGTAATGAACAATAATATAAAATTCCGATGAAGAATAATTGTATTATTTTTAATATTTAAAGCGAAAAGATTTCAACCCGGGAGCAGGTGCGCACTCGATACGGTCGAGCGGGGTTATTGAGTCACCCCAATCTTTTTTTATATATATATATATAATTATTTTATTGTACACGATGCAAATCGTGATTCTAGTGAATAATTTAATTGAGAGAAAGTAAACTTATCTATTTTCAAGGTCTTTTCAATTTTTCTTTGGTAACAAATAAACAATTTTGCCAGAATTAACGATTTTGTGATCTGTGTGTCCCGCGCGACCACTTTCGGGTAAAAAGTGTATTCATTATGATAATGTTACTGCTGAAAAACGTTTTTCGTTATGCTTTATATGTTTGAGAATACTTATAAAATTAAGTATTGGCCAAGTAATCCTTCAAAGTGCTCTCCGTGGTTTTCCAAATATCATAAAACTCTTTTGCATGGAAAAAAGCGCAACAGAGAAATACATTACTTACAACTTCCTTGAATGAGAAACAAACACTTAAGAGAGGGATCATAACTAACTGTACCAATAACTTAGAAGGTCAAACAGATTATCTGCAAAAACAGATTACAGCTATAATGTGCATTATTTCAAATATAATCACAGTGATGAATTTCTTATGTTCCTAAATTTTTTCGATTCTGGGTCTGGGATCTGTTTTTTCTCTGAAAGATTAGTTAGTATGTTCGATTTAAAAAAAATAATAAAAATCTCTCATCATGGGATTACAGCAAATCAAATAAAAGTTTTTTTATTTGGTTATAGGATCAAAGATAGATAATTAGGTAATGAAGAAGTTTTTATTTTTGAGAGAGATGAGAGACATAATATCGCTTATAAATTATATCAGAGTAAAAGTGCATTTTTTATTACGTCTGAAAGTATTTTGTTTTAATTCATTCCAGAGAGTAAATTAATTATTTTTTAAATCTTTTATTTTCGATACGCTCGCGCCCCCTTGTAAGTTATTGGCTCCCCAGGGCGCGCCCACAGTTTGAGAAACACTGACTTAAACCAATCCCATGGACAATAGCCGATCACAAAGCACATCTCAATCATTGAGTTCCGGTGGTTTTACGTGTCAGAATTATATTTACTAATCACATGAACTTAAAAATTGATATTCTTTAAAAGCAAGCTTTTAAAACTCTTATCACATCAATACGTGATAAGTATTTGCCAATTATTAAGGGGGGGGGTATCATTAAAGCTAATTTAAAAAAATTTAAACATTCCTATTGGGTAAATGGGTAAATAACCATACTTAAGTCCCCATACTTCAAATGTTTGACAATCTAAAATTATAGAAAAAATGAATAAAAATATATAGTTACGTTAAAGAGAAAGATTGATATAAAAATATATTAAACGATAGCTTTATGAACGTGCTAAAAACTTAGTCAAAATACCAAAACATGCCAAATAAAATTATTTTAAGGCTACTTTTAAGTTACTAAAGAATACGATTGTCTCGGGAAAACTTTTTCAGATTGAAAATTTCTCCAGTATCAATATTATATTTTGACTTCACTGCTTCATTTATAGTATTTTATTTTGGTTATTTAACCTATTTTTAACTAAATTACATTTTCTGTATCAAATATGTGTTACATATTACATGTAATGTTAAGTTTAAAAGTTAGAGGGGTAAAAACTGTATAGTCATTGAATATTTGTAAATGTTAAAGGCAACATATAAATATAAGAGGATTAATGTTGTACGACATCTACAAATCTATATGACCATTGAGACACATTGTCTGTCTGAAAATTTTGTTTGAATTTCATTTAGGATCTTTGACACTAGACAAAAGCAGCCTTAAATAAGACAAAGATTAAATTTAATCCGTGTTATCCAAAACCCATCTTATATTAACTATTTTTTACTTACTTTGCAAACTTTATCTTTTTATAAGTATCCTCCAAATATAAAAAAAGTAAAAATTCCCTGATTCATTCATTTTAGAAAAGAACACCAACACCAAAAACAACTACAAAAAAGTCATATCCTCTCTTATCAACTTTTCCACTGCCAGATATAGCTTCCATCTCTTCTAGTTGTCCTATCATATCCCTTTTCGCGTAAAAGGATATCTCCCACCCAAAGAGAAGGGGAAAAATAGTGCTCTAACCAATGGAGGGAAGCTGATTAGATAGGACAAGATTTGTCCTTTTTACATCTCCTTAGCCGACAGCTTTCAGTGGACATGGAAACTGGATGCTATATTTACTTAGCCCTTAGTCTCCCTGACGTGTCCCAATCTCTTGCTCTGTGGGATTAAGCAGGATATTTTTAAACGGATTCGATCGGTTTTCGTGGAGAAGTGATAGCCCCACGCGGTTCGCATGGGAGGGTGAGGTTAAATTGGAGAAAAGGAGTTCACTGAACTGTTCTTCTCCTGGGAAGTCGTCGTCCGGGAGGAATATGAATTTGCAAATGAGTCCCGGGAGGGTTCGGGAATTGAATTTGACGGAGATAAGGTTGTCGTAGGTGTGAGGAGTAGCTGTTAAAATATTCAGAACGGATTGTGTGAGTCAGTGTAAAACTCAGAGTAAAGTAGCAATGTTTAAAAGAATTCTGATAGGAAAGATATTAACTGTGTGAAGAGTTTCAGAATCTGATCTAAGGAAAAATTATACTTTTTTAACTTACTTTTTAATGAAAAAGCTGGGCGATAGAAGTTTATAAGGAAGGGAAACGAATTATTTAAGAAAATTGAAATAGTTAGAGTAATATATGGTACATGGGGACATCATTCACAGTTCACAGTATACTGTAAATTTCATAAAAATACTAAAAGCAGATGCTATATAAGTGTGATTTTGTGTATATAATATGCCAAAATTATTTAAAGTTTCTAAAATAAACCTCATAAATAGAAAAAAGGTTTCCTCATACTGATTAAATCACACAAACAATGTACAATTAATTCGGATATAAACATAAATAATTTGAGCTCTTCGGTAATTGTAGTAATATGTGTTATTTACAAGCTCATAGCTATTAACTTAAGATACATTATATAGATATTATACAGTATTATATTCTGTATTACTAAATTTTAATATTTTTAAATACAAGAAAGGATTATAATTCTTACCTAGTGATGATATTACTTCTTAATCCCCTTAGCCATTATATAAATGAAGATAATCTTAAAATAAATTGCCTCAAATATTCGAGTAAAACTTCAGAAAATAATTGTTTTTAAACAATTCTTTTAAATAATCAGTTAATTATATATTCCTTTATAGTACTAAATCATATCCGTGAGTTATAAAACCATGTATTTATCGATTGGATTTTATAAGTATTTTATTTCCATTTAATACATAAAAATTTAGTATAAATTCATTTCAATTGAACATTGTATCCAACTGATACATGTTTCCTTTAGTATGTTTCTGAATAAATACAGTCTGTGTAAAATTTATATAAAATCACATTTGCAACATGAGTTTAGATATTGATAGACTAATCTCTAAAATTTGCGTAACATAACAACATTCTAGCCTTCAAATCTTAAGATATAAATCCTACTGTCATAAAATATTGTATTTTATAGTTTTTTTAAGTATTTTTACTATAGATGGACACTTTCTGAGTAATATATATAAAGATGATTATTTCCCAGCCAGTACTGATATTGATATACATTTCCAGTAGGTTTGAGCGTCATTTTGAACGTTTTCCTAATCATAGAAAAGTTTCTTGTTCAGATGGTGAGTCTGGCTGACGCGTACGCAGTAGCCATTTTCATACAAATAATCAGGATTTATTGGAACTCCATCGGGTACATAACCAGTTAGTAGTGCTAGGCTGTGCTGTCATTTAGTGTTCAATTTTCCCAGTCACTACTTCGGTGACAAGCTTTTGATATCGGTATGAGTGTCTTGGTAAAATCGCCAACCAACCTGTCATTAGCCGTATCGTGCACGCGTTAGAAGACTGAAACAAAAAGTAATCCCTTGTCGGATCAGTCGTTAGCCATTTTTATTCCTGTGCTTATAGTTGTTTATGACATGTTATAGAAGGAGGAGGGTACCACAAATGTCTATTACGAGTTAAAAGTTGTTAGGTATTCCAATGGGATATAACGATTCTGACCTCTGATATTTCTTTTTCAACGATATATACCATTTTCTGCGCCATTTAAATATCGTTTTTTTTTCTTTTGTGCTAAAAACCAACACCTTTCCTGTATCTCGGTTGTAGATAAGTTTGCAACAACTGAACGAACTACGAAGATACTACGAACATATCTTTTTAAATAAAGAATGTCGAACGTTAAACCTCCTCAGAAAACTTACAAGACTAGAATGATAACCTACATTCCTTACTTTTAAACACAGATTAATTATAACAAAGGAATCTCACCGTGTGATTTAAAGAGAACGAGAAATTTATTACCACATCAGTGTAAATTTCTGAAAAGCGAAAGATGATATATTAGATGTGGACTACAATTTTTTGAAAGTTATGATGACTTGAATGCGTGCGTTCAATGGAACGACTTTAAATTATTAATAGAATTGAAATGAAATCCATGATCAATATCTACGATCTCTACGTTTGTGCTTTGGGTGATGGATGGTCGAGCCAGGATTATCGATCAATAATCAAGATCTGTCAAGATCCTGATCAGGGGTTGAGTAAACGAAGTAATCATCTCGTTCACCTCACTTGAATTTAGCAGAGGAACTTAAGGATTATCTTTGTAGAGATTTTCAACTATTTGAGCTTTGAAATGACTTAAGCTGCAACACAATAATTTTTTCCAATTCAAATCAACATGATTTAAATTTATGGGGAAACATTCTTAGTCATGTTACAATGGAAATCTCATTACAGAATTTAAAAATATTGCTATCATTTTTTATTTTTTTCTACTAAATAAGGTCTTAAATTGTGATTATATTTAATTAGTGAGGTAAATATATGTTTTATTATTGAAATATACTGGTTCATTAGATATTTTTGTATCTACATAACTACTATTAAATTTGGAGATTCGATTTATAGGTGTTTACTTTTTCTACATGTTCTATTGTTAAGGTTATGCGAAAAAAATTTAATTAGCATTTTTTACAACGAATTCAGATGTGGTGAGAGCCATCTAGCTAAAAAAAGATTTAGCATATTTCTCAGTAATTTGTAAGTGATTCTTTAAGGACTTACTTCTTCATTTTTAAAAGAATCTAAACTAAGTTAAAAATGCGTTTTGAAACAAAAAAATTCTAATTTTTTCAAAATATTCACGAGGATTTAATACACACATTTGTTAATAACTCTGTGTTTACTATAAACTTGACAATATTCCATAAATAAGCAAGTTTTCTATCTAACATGTGAAACGAATATTCATTTAGCTTTACGATAAAGAACACAAAACACTGAGCAAATTTTTTTACCACAAAAAAGGAATTATTCAGTTAAAAATTATTATTATAATAAAGTAAATTAGTTTCTATAGTAAAATCGGTTTAACGTCAGAACGCTTAAGACGAAATATCGGTTAACAGGAAATAATACAATGGTCCCCACAAACTATTATATATTTTAATGCATTATATATTTTTTCTTAACATGAAACGAATATCGCTTAACACAAATCGATTTTTCTTCTGGGTGTGAACAAAATACGGCAAACATCAGTCGGGCGGGCAAGATTTAAGAGGGGTGTGAAATGAAAGAGAGGTGGTTTCACATGCTTCATAGAAAGAAAACTAACTTGGCTTTGATATACCCTCGTATTATCCCGTAACACGAGGCAATTTTGTTGATCTAAGCTACATTCAACTAACTTCTCTACAAACGCAACACAAAAACATTTCATCCCTAATCAGTTGACTTTGGAATTCGGTGACGAGTACATTCTGGTAAGAGAAAAAATCAGTGAGTTTGGTTGGCAATTTTTTACCCCTATTTTAGAAGAATTTTTTTTCCAGCACAAAGGCAGAGAGCCCAGGTGAAAAGCAAGTTGCTATTTTGCTTAAAGTAAAGATGGAGCTTCTTAAGGCTGTTGATCAGAAACGGAGGGCAAAAACAGAAATCTGTAGAGATATTGATATTGCTAACTCTACATTATCAACAATAATTCAGAAAAAATAAAGCAAATTAGGAAATGTTTGAATTGAGTAAATTTAGCTAGAGTGATAAGGGATGAGAATGGCCAAGCACCTGGATTTAGCGACGTTTTTACTCCTTAGTTTCTCGTGAATGTTTTATTTAAATTAATTTTTATTAAATACATACATACATATCTATCATTATAAAATGTACTATAATAAACTGAATTCCAGTAGGTTTTTTTTGTAATATTTCTTAACACAAAGTTCTTTTAACATAAAAAAAAATATTTCAGTCCCCTCAATTTCATGTTGAACGATTTTCAGAGTAATAGCAAAGTGAAAAAAAATATTAAATATTAAGATTGGAGCATCTTTTATATATATATATATATATATATATATATATATATCGAAAAGTATTTTGTAATTTTGAGTCCAATTCTTTGTATTTTGAAGATCATTTAAAAATGAGCCAAAATAATCCATCCAAAATAATCCATAAATGGATAAAAACATGTAGTATATTGAACTTTCATGTTGTTATTTATGTGTTTATAAAAATTATTTCTCATCTTTTTTTGTTTCTTAACTTAAAGATTAGACTGTTTCATATCTAAATGAACACGACACAGCAAGAGTTATAAACACAAAATGTTCGACATTTTCTTAACAAAGTATTGAATTGCCTCCTCTCTCTACTAGAACAATCTAGAATTACATTACAGAAAATGCCTAAACCCCAAGAGAATAAGTTTAAATAATTCTGTATTTCAATGCAAGCATTAAAAACGTCGAACGTCTTGCATACAAACCTGACGTTTGATAACTTTATTTACCGGAAATGAAACTAAAGCTAAAATATTCTCCACATGCATTAAACTTTCCTCGACAATTTCATTAGAATCTAGAAGCATTAAACGAAGGGTAACAATCGATGACTTATTGAAATACATGATTAATATTAATGTCTCACATAAAAGTAACAATTATTTGATAATGATAAGAAATCAAATAAACAAGGTGCATTTGCATAAAATACGTTTCTAAGTACCATAAGAAGAATTCGCATTGAAAAATTGGATTTCTATTAATTATGTTGAAAATGTTGCATAAAGTATCACTAAAACTTTATTTACTAATATCTATTTCAATTGAACTATAATCTTGTCCGTCGTATTTACTATAAGTCGTATTTATTTATTCACATTTCAATTTGATTTTTATTCGATTTTTGAAACTGATCTATTTATTATTCAATAATGTTTGTAAACTATAAAAAACTATAAAAATTATGAAATGCAACAGTTTGTTTCATGTATTTGATGCGATGCATAAAATCATATTTTAGCAGCTATTTCTTTATGCAATGAAAAGTTTATAAAAATGCAAACGGAAGTTATTTAAAATACATATTATTAACTTTTCCTAACATATTAACTTCTAACTTAACATATATATATGATGAACCAAATATATTTTGCGTACGTAATGTTGATAAAACTCGAAGTGAATGCTATGATAAAAGGGATGAAAATGTTTAGAAAAGTTAAATCAAGTTATCTTATCGGTCTTGTTTTACTTTGAAGCTCTTCCCTAAGGCAAATCATTGTTCGCAACAGGTGTTTTTAACGGTTCAGTTTTTGAAAACATGGATTTCTTTGTTTTTTTGTCGAGAGAGAGATATTTCTTTTTCTCACACATATACATATGTACCTTTAGGTATAAGGGTTGCCTGTTTGTGGAAGTATATTTTTATGTATGACTCGATAATGAAAAACAAGTGAAAAAACGAAGAAAAAGGTATTAAAATTTATTATTAACATTTTGCAAAAATGTAGATCTTTAATAAAATGCGTGGATCCTTTTTATTTCTGTCTGGTCCTTAATTTATAAACAGTAATACAATCATAATAAATTCAGTGCTTAGTTTTCTTACAAATTAGATTACATTATATACGGTTTTGCTGAGTCAATAAATTATTTTCTTCTTACATTTACTGAAAGATAAAAAAAATAAGTTTTGTACGTGGATTTAATATTATTATTTTATTATATTACATTGCGTAATCCTATATTTTATGAAATAGAATTTAATATGTGGTAAAAAAAATCGAAATTATGTACAATCGTTGTTAAATTTTTAACTGGATAGCCGTTACTGTACGTGCTACCAAAAGCTAGTCACGACCGGTTTGCCCGTACACTGTATGGACACCGATATTTCCTTCTTTCTATCTTCGATTTGCACATATTTTGAATTATTATAGTTAGATTATTGTAAAGTGTTTGTCCATCGTATTGAAATACTACTTCACATCCAGGATTTTCTTTGTGGTGAAGTAGGGAATTTTTCATTGAAGGCAAGAATTTATATTCTTGAAATTATCCGATAAAGAACAGGGATTGCCCAGGCAATAAGCAAATTTTGCTTCGAGAAGAAATGAAAATGGAAAAAAAAAACATCCAAAAAGACAATATTATCTCAATCGCTGTTGCAACATAAGACTGCTATTACACTATACTTCAAATTGTGTGTATATATACGAGGGTTGGGGCATAAGTCATGGCAACTGTTTTCTTTCTTGTATATATGTGAATGGATCACAAACGTATATGTGTCGTTTGGAAGTTCTTCAGGCATAGGTGTGTATAAAAAAGGACAGATGTCTCTGTGATAGCTGGTAGTAGCGCAGTGCGGGCTGTGAAATCAGTCGTTGGTGAGTGTCGTGTGATGGAAGTAACCCAGGTTGAACAGCGCTCTTACTTCAAAAGAGCCGTTCTCCGACAGAAAAATTTTATGGAATATCACAGTGAATTAGTGGAAGCCCTTGGAAATAATGCCTAACCATACCGTACGGTAGCACGGTGGGTGTACTGTGTACTGGGTTGTCATTCTTTTGCACCGTGAAAACCCTCATTGCCCTGTATATACTACGGTAAAAAATTAGTGTGTTATGATATTTCAGTGCTATTCATTGTCCACACCAGTAGTTAATACCTTGTCCTTTCGTCTGTATATGTCACATTTTCCAACCGGACTGGTATCTTCAAGAAAAAAAAAACAGTTGCTATGACTTTTGCCCCAACCCTCGTATATGTATATGTACACATACTCAAAATCCTCAACCATTTAAAAAAGAGGTGCGAACATATAATTTTCTATAAGTATAAGAGAAATTCTTCTAAGATAGATGAAATATTCTTTATTGCATGTAGAGTGAACTTATAAAAAGCAAACATTTAGGGTTTTATGTGTCCCAAAATTATAAAACAAAAAATAGTGTGAAAACTTTAAAATCGAAAATTAAAATAAAAATCTGCCACTTTCGTACTTGTTAAGTATATGCTTAGTTATATGCATTAAAAAATGCGTCTTTTTTTGGAATATTTTGGGCGAAAAAAATTGACCGCTTAAGGGTTAATAATACCTCCAATTTCATAACGAATGTGCTTATTATGATAAATATTTTTCCCGAATCGAAAAGACGTACATGTTAATTCTTCATATTTATTTTCTGTATTTTAACCTAAACAAAATAATGCTATATCTGCTTATATTTTAATTTCAAACTTTCTCCTCAAGCAGGTAAAATTAATTTTCCGCATATACTACTATATATATATATAAGATATTTAATTTGATGAATTTAATTTAATCATTTAATTTCACTAATTTTGGCTAAAACCTGTAGGCGATAGGCGTTGTAATAGATTGAACCAAAGTTAAATGACAAGGGTGATAATTTAATCAGACATTCCCATGCAGCAAAATTCCGCTAAAGAGCTTGAGGCTTATTTGGATTTACATACGCGTAGCACATTTTCATTCGCTCTATCTCGGAGATCTTATGTAGAATTGAGTTTTAAAAATTAGCCATTTATTACTAAATTTAAATTCAATAAATAGTCTTATCTAAAGCAAAATGGTAGACAATTGGCTATTCTATAGTTATGCTTACACAAAAAAAGGAGTAACTACCGAAAATATTGCAAATAGTCGCATTTTGATTTAGTTTTTTTTTGAAAATTAATGAAATTGTTATGAAAACTAATTTAAAAATTACTGATTGGATCTATACAAAGAATTTCTTTAATCAAAATAAAGCTATCTAATTTCGGCTTAAATATTCACTTCAATGCTTACCAAATACAGGAAAAATTAGACCTATTATTTAATCACTCTCAAAAGTATTAACAATTATTAAAGTATAAGAAGTATTCCATTCATATTTGTAAGTATCAATTATAATTTATAACATTTTGATAAAAATTTGGTTTTAAAACATACTGATTATGCAAAATAAATTTGATAATTGGGATTTTAAATCTAATATTAAACATCTATAACACAATAAAAATATAAATATAGAAAAGTTATATTTTTTCTTTAAAAAAATAATACCTACAGAAAGTTTTATCTTTTCGATGCAAATTAGTTCCAAGTTTTTCTGAAGATCGTTTTATGAGAAAAGAATTTCATTATCCCCATCAACGTAAAATCTCACTATGATATAATTTCTCAGAAAATTTATCTCAGTAACGTATTCCATTTCTAATCTCTAATAGAGGGAGGATGTTTCTCTGTGCAGTTTTTATATATATAATATAATATATATATATATATATACTATATGATATATATAATATATATATATATATATATATATATATATATATATATATATATATATAAAATAACAGTGAGTGTAAGTTAGCAACCTACTATCTAAAGCAGGAAGAAATTGGAATTCACCAGACACAACAAATTTATATATATATATATACGGATCTCAGCTGGTCCACTACATATATATATATATACCGTTGCCATTCAAGAACTTATCAACGACAAGAACTATAGCCATAAAAGTGGAGTCTAGGTATAGTAAAATTATCATGCGCTGCTCAATAAAAATTGCTTACAGTGCTTCCTGGTGGTTAAACTTTGTTAGCATTTTTATTTCAAAAACATTACGAGATGCATGGAAAAAGTCAATTACAGAGTTGTTCAGTATCATTGTCTTAGCAAAAGAAAACATTTCGCGAAAACATATTCATTGGTCAGACATCTATCTGTGCAGACATTAATGACAGGAGATGATCAGAGACGCTATGATGAGTGCAATTTCATTATGAACCGCTTGGAGGCTCATACAACGTTTCTTGCCGATATTATATGACGGATGAGACATTCTCTGAGCATAATACGATGAACAGTAAGCAGAACATCCATTTCTGGTCGTTGAATAATCCAAATGTACTGTCGAAGGTCGACATCAAGTTCACTAGTTGATATATGTCTAATGCGGAATATTCCAAAATAGATGATTGGCCCAGTATTTTACGAGGGCACGTTAGCGGGATCCCATACTTGTCTTACTGAAGGACGTACCATCGAATACCCTTCTTACTGTAATAGGCAGATTCTTCTTTCTGATAACATATCTTACCTAAAATGTTTTTTCTGGTAAGGTCAACATTGTGAAATTGCTGGTGCATCTGTTTTCTCTATGACTCTACAACTCATTTTATACACGATTTTCCAGCGGCGTCACAGACGTTTTGTTGTCTAACACCATTTTTTTTTTTTCTTGTATTTTTATTTCTTTAGTGTCAATAAAACTCTATATTATCTTAACCATATGTGTCAATATTTACTTCGTTACCTAAATTATATCACTAATTATAGAATTTTCAAATGTTACCGAATTTTTGAATCACCTGTTATATCTTCCATCAGATGATTCTCAGAAGACTATCTTTATGTCTCAATAAATTCAATTTTTATATTTAAGCATGATTAGGTATATAGTTCCATATAATAAATGTCTCATCATAATAATCTATATTTTCCATCAAAATGATTCTAAAATTCTTCTTTAAAAATGTTTAAACCATTCAGTGAAATGTGATAGGAAAACACACAAGTGCAACGAATTAAACAAGAATTTGTGGGCGCAACCAACCCACAAAATCAAATTATTAAAAGTAACAAACGCTCCTGATGAAATAAAAGAAATACAACTCTCATAAACTCAAATCAAATGTTATTTAACTTTAAAAGCTCACACATGCTTCCTATTTTAACGTATTGTAACACATATTAGACCAACGAGACTAAACAAAAATCGATTGAACATTTCTCCCTACCAACTAATCCTCTTATCAGAATATCCTCAATACAGTATGTTCAAAACTTAAACGAAACATATCTAAACACCAGCAACTCATCACATTATCGTGTTTAACTGCAATATGATAAATCCCATAATCAAAAAGCTCCGTTCCAGAACCGAATAACTTATGCAGCCTCTCTACCAAATAACCGATCACTTTTTCAATCAGCCAAAATTACGAGCTTTGTGTTAGATGATAGTCTGCTTTCCCTGTGACGTGTGAAATAGCAGGATTAGAGAAATACTGAGCCAATAATATGTTATTTTAATTAAAACTTAATGTCTCGACTCTCGGTTGCAGAAGCAGGGAGGAGAGAAGTAGGTTAAATCAATAACCCACCGGTGATCTTGGTTAGAAAAATATGTCTGGACCTTAAATTTAACCACGCAGTTTCAGCGAAGCAACTACAAGCAATCGATTGAGAGTAATGGATTCAGAATGAAAAATGATGTTAAGTAGTTATTTTCATTACACAGGATCATAAACAGATCTGCATCCAGTCCTTTCTCGTGTCATATCGTGTAAAGGAGAAAGCAATAGCTGCTGACAGATTCGAACTTGAAGTAGATCCACGATGGGAAATCATTAAAAATTAATTGGTAAATAGCTAAATTGCATGGTGAGGTAATAAATCATAGTTTAGTGTTGTTTTCTTTACTTAAAAGGGTCTCCTACCCATTAAGTTCAATGTAAACTCATAGAAATAGTATATTAACTAAGAATTAGTATTTCTTTTGTTTGATCTCGCCTTAAAAGTATGCGTTCGCATGTTTTTAATATGTTCGCTGCCACTGGCGCGTCCACATGGTGCGACTTCGTATATCATCGCTGCTCTGGGACGACGAACGAATATGATAAGTTAGATGCTTTATTCAATTCCTACTATTAGCTCACACTCTCCATATATTTATTTATTTATTTATCTTGGTGGAATTTTCAATTGATAATAAAGTACATTTTAAGGGATCAATTAAGCTGAAATTTTATATACATGATTATTCTGGAAGACAATACAAAAAAATTTAATTATAACTAATAAAAATTAATTAATTAAAACTAATTATTTAAAGAATTACAAATACAGCAACGTTGGCATCTTTTTACGACTTGTGTCAAAACTTGAAAAGGTTTTCTTTTCACGTTTTAAAACATTCAGTTGAACTGAAATTTTATATACACGATTGTTTTGGATGACAATACGATACTTTAATGATAATGTAAAATTAATTACCACTTAATGTTGTGATTCGTCAAAATGTATATACATATTTATATTAATTGTAACTATTTGATAAAAAGTAGCTAAAATAAAAATTTTCTTTGTTGATCTAAGTAGGAATTGAGTAAAAAAAAATTTTTTTTTTACATTACTTGTTTTTAGTGCAGCTTTGAAGGTCGAAGGAAAAGGTTTTTGAGGCATGTTAGTGAAGCGTCATTTTTATATTTTATGTGCTTGGGTTTTTTTTTTTAAATTTTGTATTAAAATTTTTTTATATCCGTTTTTAAAAATGGCGGACATTACAACTATTGTAGGGCTTTCACAGCCTAAAAAGGAAAGTAAATAAAAATTGACTAAAGCCGAAATATTAGAATTACTAGAAAGGAGTGAAACATGAAAATAAAAGGTTTTTCCGTATTTCCGATCTTACTACTAAAATCTAAGAAATGCTTTTAATCATTAAAACACTATTTTGTAATTCGGCTTCTGAGGATGGATATATCAATTTTACCGGCAGCGAATGTGTTAATAAATTGCAAATAGCCTTCGCATTTAGGATTTGTTTGACTAAGAATTATTTCATAATATTTCCTTCGTTGTACAGATACATCGCGTGTTATTTATAAAACTCGCGATACAGTTTAACGAAGCAACATTGAAAAATAACACAATAATGGTTGAGACATTATCTTCTTATAAGGAAAAGGCTTTTAATGAATGACCACAATGAGTAAATAAAGTCAAAAAATGCTTATTGCTGTTACCAGTATTTATCCATTTCCATTTAATAATAAGAATAATGCAAGTATTCTCAATATGCATTGAAAAAGACCTAAATGCAATCAGGACCTTTAGAACTTTCCTCAATCAACTAAATTTTCAGAAATTTGCTTACAAATACATTATTTTATTTTTGTAGACACTGATAGTGAAGGGACAAGAGGAAAGTATTTTCATTGTTTTTATTTTTTTCCAGAATTGTAGGAAACCTGAAAGAACTTGAAATTATATATCTTTTCATACTAAATAAATTGTAACAAATAAAATCCCATGTATATACGATACGAAATAAAGAAAGCTGTATAAAAAACCATTTTTTGTGAGATTCTATATCAAACGTAAAACAAATGACTGAATAATTACATTAAAATATTATTTCAAAAAATTATGAGTGATATTATTTCAAATTATAACTATAAATTTTAAATTACAACATTTACAAAGAGTATTTAATGAGTATGATATAATTTAACAAACCTAAATAACCATATTTGTATTAGAATTGATTCATAAGATAAAATGATTTATTCTTTATATAAAATGTTCGCTTGGGATACATCTAAATGCTCAGAGCTTAAACCCATTCATAGTTTCCATTTTGCTCCTTTAAATGGTTAAGGCTTATTCAAATCGGCTTTGATTATCTCATTCAGAAAGCCTGCCATCTAGAATCGCTTACTCCATGATCTATATCCTGGACGTAAATCACATCCCTGTAAATGACACGTTCACCTTACCAGACACATTGAAACGTGAGAGAACTGTGCAAGACACAACGCCATTGGATAACCGAAAGCGAATCTATGGCACAATTAGAGAATTTGCTCCAAAGCCGACTGTGCGATTGGCTGAACGTCTGCAACTAATTAAATGGTTAAGTCGGTCGTTCAGCCGCCATCCGATGTGGCAGACATAAGCCAAGAGACTCTCGATTTCACAACGTCATTTCCATTGGCACGTGGAATACCGGATTTTGGTATATTACTTGTTAGTAGGAGTCAATGAAGAGGGAATGTATTCAATGGCATAGAGCCTTGTAGAGAACCCTAAGCAAATTGCTACGTAAAATAAGAAAGATATTGTGTGACTTCAGTTGTGAAGAAAGAGCTGAGCTCTAAGTAGAAGTCATAAGTTTTAAACTTATCAAAAAACATAAAATCTAGAAAATTCAAAAAATTAATGATTGGATTCTTACATTTAAATTTGAAGTGAAAAAATATAAAAATAGAGGAAGTAATGCTTTTGAAGTAGAAATTTCTATTGGACGTAATTTTGAACAGAAATTCGTTAAAATCCAAAAACTCTAATAATGGATTTTCATTCTTATTTTAACTCGACTTATAAATTCAGATTTAATTTGAATAAATAATTTTATTGTACCTTTGCAGGGCAACATCTTTAGTTCGCATTATCTTCTATTTGATAGAGCATATAGCTGTTAAACTTTGTTCATGGAACATTATGGAAACACTGTTACTTCCTCAAAATAAAAAGATTTCTATTAAAAGATTTTTTTTATAGAATTGCATTGGTTTAATTTAAAGTAATTCTAAAGTCACGCTCCTAATTTTTTAAAGTAATGTATCGATGTTGTTTATCGGAAATTGTTGATTTGATTTTTAATCAGAGTCACAGTCTGACTCAACATGGTGGATATTGACGATGGACCTCTTAATTTTGAACCACAACTAAGTGATGAAGATGACACCTGAGCTAGAAATTTATATACCAACCATACCAACCAATTTCTCAAATTCAACATACCAATGTGAAGACTTTGAGCCTCGACAGATTCAAAATGCATCAACCCTAACTCAGCGGCTCTTCAGTTGCACCAGGACTCGTACTTATGACACGCATGCCACAAGTTCACGATCTTGACCATTCGTCTAAACTGACCACATACAAAACTAAAAGACTTGTATGTAAAAATACTTCTGAGATGCAAGCCACATCCTTTAATTAAGAAAATGGGCAGCATATTGTCAATAGTTACGTATTTATGAATTATGAAACATGCTTAATATTTTTATACGCATCATACACGCATATTTATGAAAGACTCTTTCCTAGAGGGTTTTAGTTTATAACATTTAAGTATTGAACCCAATTGTTTTCCTTCTAAAGAATGTTTAATTAATTAATGATTTTTATATGACATAAATTTACTGCAAAATTTGAACGAAGGTTATTCTAAAAACCTGATTTTTACTTTTCACCAACAATACACTCATATAGAATAAACGGTGATTTTTCACGTTTCAGAACAAAATACATAGTAAAAAAGCAACTAAATTTAAAACTGGAACTTTTTTTTATATATAATCATCACCTCTGCATGATTTAAATAAGATTTATTCATTTTATTTAGATCACATTTAGAAGTGTAAATATTTAACTAGTAAGATGCTAAGTAATTAAATTTATTTCCTATTTCTACAAATTGAAATAATTAATAAATTATTAAGGCACTTGAAAAAATTAAGAACTTTTCAGTTTCCTTATTTATGACATAATTCGACTTGGAAAACCAAGAACTATTGATAGTTAGGGCAGTTACTAATTAATAATAATTTTGAAATTTTTGAAACTGTTTGATTCATTCTTTGAAACAAATAGTAAATTATTTGGCTTGCAATACTATATCTAATTTAATTCTTGATTTCTCTTTCAGCATTCGTAAAGTAAAAAAAAAGCAAAAAAATAAAAATCTCTCTTTTAATTTTGTAAAGAATATGAGATAGAGAAAAATATATTCCGTATATCCTGGCAAAAAAATGAAGCTACAAATGCGTATTTTGAGCGCACTTATAATTTCAAACCCCATGTTTTAATTTTTATGTATATTCTCCGTATTACTATAAAGAAATCTGAAATGTACATGTATAATGCTCTTATTTTTTAAAAATCATTTATTCAAAGTATTTTTCCAGGTTTTTGAGTAATGATATACTTCTAAGACTACTGCCCTACAGCATAAAAAAAGAGGATGGGAGAACCATATTTATGAAGTACAGTCAGGACGTCTATTTATCGAAGTCGCTAAATCCCGAAAAAAGTTCGTTATATGGAAAATTCGTTATATAGAGGTTCATCTTTCAATTTTCTTGATAAATCACATAAAACAAATTTTAAATTCTTAAACACTATATATTAAACAAAAGTAATTATTCCACCTTTTTGTACATTAATATATATTTATTTTATATACCTTACCTATAAAAACAAATAATATAAAAAAATAGTTTTAAGTCAACTCCTACTTAGATCAACAACGAAAAATTTTATTTTAGCTACTTTTTATTAAATAGTTACAATTAATACAAATATGTATATACAGAATCACAACATTAAGTGGTAATTAATTTGTATTAATTATCATTAAAGTATCGTATTTTCATCCAAAACAATCGTGTATATAAAATTTCAGTTCAACTGAATGCTTTAAAACGAGAGAAAAAACATTTTCAAGTTTTGACACAAGTCACCAAATACTACAAAGCCAAGTGATCAATACTACAAATGAACGGAGACAAGTTCGAGGACATGGGACTCTACTAAAAGGGAAGGAAATACCGAAGGTGTTCCCAGTGAACTGGACAACGGGGGTTGAAGGTTGCACTTCTTGGATGAAACGCCCAGAATTATATTGCACTAGGTACGTTAGGCACCTAATAAAACCAGATCAAGGTTTATGACCACCATAAAATGTGCTAAAAGAGAGAATAACTCGAAATGTCCAGAAATACTTCAAAAATAGGGAGAAAAAAAATTGAATCACAAGAGAAAATGTTCGTTGTATAGAAAATGCACTTCGCTATTGTGAGGTCATTTTGCGAAGAAAACCGTGAAATGTTCTTCGTACCAGGAAAAAGTTCACTATATAGAGAAATTCGCAATATACAGGTTCGTTATATGGAGGTTCGACTGCATTTAACAAAATCGCTAAATCACGAAAAAAAGTTCGTTGTATGGAAAATTCGTTATATAGAGATTCATCTTCCAATATATTTTATAAAACACATAAAACAAATTTTAAATTGAATAAATTTAATATTCTATATCCTAATATAAACTATACACTATATATTTAAAAAAAGTAATTACTCACACCTTTTGTAAATTAATATCTATTTATTTTACATAAATTTCCCTTCAAAAAAGAAAAGGGAAAACCTGCAGGAAAACAAGAAGAAAGAGTGTCGTGGAATACAAGAGAAGGAGTATTTTCAACATTGAGAAAATAATTTTTTATATTAAAATCAATGAATTTTAAGGATACTTTTTTTAATTTTGGCACCTAATAAAACCAGTTCAAGATTAATAGCCACCATAAAATGCTTTAAAAGAAAGAATGACTTGATATGCCCAGAAATACTTTAAAAATAGAAAGAGAAAAATTGAATCACAAGAGAAAAAGTTCATTATATAGAAAATATAATTCGCTATTGGGAGATAGTTTTACGAAAAAAATCTTGAAATGTTCTTGGTTCCAAGAAAAAGTACTCTATATATGAATATTCGCAATACAGATATTCGTAGTTGGGAGTTTGACTGTATTTCCTTGTTCAAATTTTATGAGGCGTTCTACAAGTATTTCTTGTAAATCAACAATATTTAGAAATTAACAGAAACCTAAATTTTTTTGCTATTCTTATCATTTCTTTAATTTTAAGGTTATCCTTTTTATAACGCATAATTCCCACCAGTAAATTTAGTCTCTATTTTGTGTGTTAAAAGTGCGCTTTATACGTCGGAACGTACGGTAGTTACTTTTAATTATAGAATATTAAAAATGCTACTTCTTTCTGCCTTTTTCATTGGTTAAGATTTATGTGAATCACCCCCCCCCAAAAAAAAAATCATCTGCGAAATCTTTTATTCTAGTACAGAATAGAAATAAGAATATAATAGAGAATATGTAGAAATTTTTATTAACTGATGCTTAAAATTTGCTAACATGTTTAAGAAATCTCAAAAAACAGGAAATATTTAATGAATTCAGGAAAACAAAAATAACAATAAATCCTTTAGATAATTAATTAAGACAAAACATATACCCCTTCTCAAAATTTTAAATTTACATTAATCATCAGAAATAACAAATTGATGGCGTATACCTTTTACTAATACTTCTAGAACATATATTTTTATGGCTTAAATAAGAGATGAAAAATTAAGTTATAACGTGACATAAAATGTATTTTGAAAATACATTCCTTCCTATCATTTTTTCTTTTCACTCCATTTCTTCCTTAATTATTCCATCCCGAATGTAATTGAGAACAGATAAATTCACCAAATCATTCTTTGTCAATATTCCCAAATCCTCCACTGTTTGTTCATCTCTATACCAAAATGAGTTATTGCAGATAAAAATCCAATTTCGTGGCGTCGTGGAATGGCAACATTTCCTCGCTCAATAATAATTAACCTGGAAAGAGAAAAGAAGTCCCTAAATTCGGTTACAACGACACGGTATCATCTCCTAATGAGTCTTATTGTCCGAAAAGAGGAAGATATGCCTTGGTGGAATAGGAAACAGAAGAAAAAACAATGATATTCGCATGGAAGACACTTGAAGGTCATGGTTTGGTTTCTGTTATGACACTGTGTGCTAGTTCTAGAAATCTGTGGTTGCATAGTAACAGAAATAAGAGGACTCTTCGTTTTTGACCTGATTCCACTAATGTCCATTTCTCAAATAAAAAAGTAGCCTTTTTTTTACCATTGCTCTCATTTCTTCTCGGGAAAAAATATTTCTAAGTGATATTTCATACATTTTAGAAGAAAAGTATTTTGAAAGAAGGAGTGTAAAAATCACAGTCATAATGAGAATAAAATGTTTTCCGGGAAGTTCACACATATTGCATAAGTAACTTTGTCGCAAGTTTTCATTCGTGATACTGAAATTGCCAAATCCGCGAAAACTCTCATATTATTACCTCGAATTCTTAGAAATGTAATCCTCTTAGGTGAGTTATCGATATCATCATTGCAACATAGAAAATAGAAAGAAACTGATACAGTCACAATATTGATAACAAAATATAATTGGTTCTCTATGAAAAGGAAAATATGAATATAAAAAAGATCTTTTGTGGTACTTTTTTACAATACATGTTAAATCTTAATACATAGTATACCAGATCATACTAACATACCATTTTTGTAATGAATGTATTTCTTTGAGAAAACTGTCTTTAACCATAAATTCTTACACTATTTATATTAATATAATAAAATTTAAAAAATGAAAGAAATTGAGTTCATTTATAAGAAGAATTTCAAAAACGCAGCTCTGTAAAACTGCTCTGCAAACCTCCAAGAAAAATAACCAATAAATTCTTTCTCTTTTTTTTATAAAACTAGATTCTTAAATTAAAAGGGCCCATGAATTAACTAAAGTTATTTCAGAAAATATTTTAATTTACATTTAAGAGTAACTATTGCGCATGAATGCAATATCGGGGCCTGATTCCGTAATTGCTCAGATCATGATATGTCTGATCTGATTTTTCGTAAGATCGGACTTCGATATGTATAAACATGTCTCAAAGTCATCCAAATGTTACACTTGCGTATGGCAATAAATCACGAAATGCTAATAGAGTTAGAAGCTATTTGTTAGCAGCCAATGAAAGAAAATGACGTTTTAATCTAAATTGCAGACAATGATTTTCATTTGGTTTACTGAGCAATGTTCTATGTTTAGTATTTAACTGACATTAAAACAATGCCTAATACTGCAACAAGTATGAGCAGAAAACGATGAATCGATGAAAAGCATCGTATTTTTTTTAAGATAATTGGGGAATTACAGTACTTTTGAAATAACAAAAAAACGAAAATTTTATGTGTGATATGTAGAAACTCCATATATATAGCAGTCTGTGTAAAGATTATAATATTAAAAGACATTTCGATACAATTGATAAAGACAAATATTAAATATGTAGCGAAGTTTAGTGAAAATAAACTGTCAAAACTGTGAGATTTGTACTTGTAAAATAACATTTACTGAATTATTGGAGATCATAGAGCTATTGTAAAAACTAACTATTTCATATCGCATTTAATTCCAACAGAACAAATAAAAATAATCAAGAATGTAAGCTAAACATGGAATATCATGTCCATTGAAATTGATGATATACTCGAAAACTTACGCACATACAAGATAAACCTTAATTCAGATTTTCTTAAAGTGTAGGGAGCATGCATCCCCTTGGAGGGCTTGATAACCCTACATGGGGGCGATCATTAATTTACAGAAAAGAAGCAACACAAAATACATTCTGGCACATTTACTGTGATATACTTATAACTGTATCATTACTGCAGACAATGCATTTGATATTTAATTTATCTATACTAAGTTAAGAATACTAGTGACTACCATAGGCTTGTCATATGCAAAATTTATATACAAAATTTAATACTTATCTTGATGATTTGTACGGTTTATAATTAAAGTCTTATTGTAGCTTTAGCATCATAGTACATTATTATTGTATTCAATACATAGTTATTGTACGGAGGGGGGCACGATAAATTATATTATTGAAAATTGGGTCGCAAACATTGAAAGTTTGAGAAGCACTGGCTAGGTAGTTGGTATTTTTTGAGGATTTGAGGCGAACTTTAAAGTGAAAATTTCTAGAGATTGTCCATATGCGTGATTCAGCAAGTAGTACTGATACCTTTAGCGTGTTATTAAAAGAGTTATTGCACAATAAAAGAAAAATACATGCGCTCGTTAATAATCCTCTTCAATTTATTATTCATCAATAAACGTTCGGCTTAATTTTTTTAAATATCAAGCATGTTTTAAAAATCCAACAAAAGTTGTAAAAAATATTCGAGTTTCTGGACATAATCAACATCACATAAGTCAATTTTGAAAAAAAATAGGTGTAGGGAATACAACGACCTATCTTATTACACAGTATTTCGATGGGTTTTAGTCACAAAATACAGTGATAATCCCTTCAATTGTTGAAGAGAATTATAATTTTTACAATCCAAACATTATGAATATATATTAAAAGACGATTGGTGAATAAAAAATCTAGCATTTGCCATTGGTAAAAAAATCAATCAACCAACTTAATCTCAAACTTAAAGGTAAACAGCATGCAGATAGCACCTTATGACATTATAAACCTTTCCAAAAATAAATATTTTCTATGGCAAAAACAAATTTTTGAATAACATTATCTCATTTTGAATATTATAACTGTTATTATAACAAAATTCACCACGGAAGTTTTAACAATCTGAAAGCCAAATTAAATTTTTAGAAAATGAACTCGAAAGAAGATTTTCGGGCTTATGATAATCTGTTTCAATTATTTACCACTTCTTTGGCTATTGTTGAAACTAATCTTCAGGGCAACTAAGTGAAACTAATTGAAATTCAGGGTGATTTGTATTGAAACAAAAATATATGAATGACAGCATTCCATACTTCTAGAATTATTTACACCGGACCGATTTTCCAGTGTGTTATTAGCAATTAAACGCATTTTATCTATGTTCCGGAACACAAAAAACGGGCAACTATTTTCTACTTAAGGTATCCGACTACGTTCGGAACCGTGATTTTAAAAAGGCGCATAAATGGATAATTTTCACGATATTTAGTGTCACTTAGATTAGAATCTATGTATAAAATTGTTTTAAGGACATTTTGACAAACAAAATTATTTAAATACAATATTTCGGCAAAAAATTAGCTTAGAATAAACTTTTTTCAAAATGTTCTCCGTTTGTGAAAAATGATTCTACTATAATAATATTTTGCCTGTATATAGCTCAGACCTTTGTACAGAGGCTCAACTAGAATTTTTGAAATATATATATAACTTAGAAGTGGTTTTTATCCATGTTTTACGACAACAGAGGGGAGTAGTTTTAAGAAAAAAACGCCGATAATTATTTCAAATGGTTTTAACTCTGAAAATAATGTGAATTTTTCAAAATACATAGTTGAGCCTCTGTACAGAGGTCTGAGCTATGACAGGCAAAATATTATTATAGTAGAAGCATTTTTCACAAAAGGAGAACATTTTGAAAAAAGTTTGTTCTAAGTTCATTTTTTGCCGAAATATTGTATTGAAACACTTTGTTTTTGTCAAAATGTCCTTAAAACAATTTTATACATGTATTCTAATCTAAGTGACACTAAATATCATAAATATTATCCATTTACACACTTTTGAAAAATCACGGTTCCGAACGTAGTCGGATACCTTAAAAAAATTCAAATTACTTTTGAAAAAATAATATAACTGTAGAGAAGTCAAGATTGACAAACAAACACAAGCAAGCAATTTTGAAAATAGACATTTATATATGGAAATCGGAAAATAATTTTTAGATGGATGTAAATCAGAAAAAAATTAAGATGATTTCAGACTGAAGTTTGATTTTATTTAAATCAAGATTATTTTATTCTGTACTATAGAAATGTTCTCATACTCACGGAATATAAATTTCTTCACATTTGGAGTAACAACTTTAATTCATTCAAGATTTAATGTCATGAACACTATTAATTCATTCTAGAATCATCTGAAGAATATTAGGGAAAGAGTTCGTATAATTACAAACCACATATTGATCACAAGAATGTCATATTTCCTAATACATAACTTTCTCAACTTTCAAATTTAATCAGCTGAATAACTGTTCATATATCTAGTTGGATTTATATGACTTACAGATCCCATTATTCCAAGCAACATTTCAATTTTTATCAGAATTAAGGGGGTGGAATTAGTATTTGGATGCCGATTGTCATGAAGAGCACAATTTTAACCACCGGATTAAAACCCAATAAATACCTTGAAATCAATGAACTCAGGAGTGAACTGTGTTGACTTTGACTTGAGTAAATTATTTGAGCTTTTCTATCTGTATCCAGTGCCAGTTTATCCATTGGGAGCTGGGGTGGGTGCCCCGGAAGGACCCGGATAAGCTGGACTGATCCAGATTTTTTTGTTATAAATTTCGATCCGTCAGTGCCAAGAGGGCATGTAGATTTTCTGCACCCAAGGAATGAAATGAACTTAAATCGGTACTGTCTGTATCTTCTTGAGCCATAAGAAATTGGGTTTAAGGTATCCGACTACGTTCGGAACCGTGATTTTAAAAACCACATAAATAGGTAATTTTTATGATATTTAGTGTCACATAGATTAGAGTACATATATAAAATTGTTTTAAGGACATTTGACAAAATTATTTAAATACATATTTCGGCAAAAATTAATAATTTTTTTTCCAAATGTTCTCCTTTTGTGAAAAATGCTTCTATTATAATAATATTTTGCCTGTCTATAGCTCAGATCTCTGTACAGAGGCTCAACTAGAATTTTTGAAATACATAACTTAGAAGTGGGTTTATCCATATTTTACGACAACAGAAGGGAGCAATTTTAAGAAAAAAACGCCAATAATTATATTTAAATTGGTGGTAACTCTGAAAATAATGTGAATTTTTCAAAACTTCTAGTTGAGCCTCTGTAGTGAGGTCTGAGCTATATGCAGGCAAAATATTATTATAATAGAAACATTTTTCATAAAAGAAGAACATTTGGAAAAAAGATTATTCTAAGTTAATTTTTTGCCAAAATATTGTATTTAAATAATTTTTTTGTCAAAATGTCCTTAAAACAATTTTATACATGTACTCTAATCTAAATGACACTAAATATCATGACAATTATCTATTTATGTGATTTTTTGAAATCACGGTTCCGAACGTAGTCGGATACCTTAAAAGAAATTCCCCTTCAAGCTAACTATCAGATGTGTTTACTTCTCTTTTTATAATATCGCCCTTAACCCTATCCAAACAATCTACCTTTCCTTATGGAGGGAAATCTTTTGTACAAATGGCTTACTATCTGGCCAATAAATATAGACCAGATAGTAAGCCATAGCTAGATATTAGGCTAGAAAATCAACTTTCTTTGATTTTCTAGCTAATACTGTAATTGACATACATTACCCTATGTTAATAAGAGTCATCTGAAAAATATTGACATTGGATATTGTAGGTATATTCAATCAGTAATGATAAGAGGGCAGACCCTGAAATTGAATTTTAGAAGGCTGTACTGTCATCTAGAGTTCAATTTCAAAAACGCCACAAAGGAGTAAGCTGTTGACCTTCGTTCATGCATACAATTTAAAGACTTATCTGCCGGCCCCTAAACACACCTCGTTACACTTCGAACAAGTTGGTTGAATAGGATACATTTCACTACTTATAACCAAAACTTATGCATATGCCTAAAATCTACAGTTAACTTAGAAAATCTAATTCCTAACTCAATCCAAATTTGTTGAGGTCTTTCCCCTACCCTAAAAATGTTTCCAAACCTTATGAAATCAACGGAATTTAAGTATAATGAAGGAAAATAACTAATTTAAGAAACAGTTGTCATTAATGTACTTTAAATTTGTAGAATTATTTGAAACTATTATTCATTATTCAATAAAATATTCATAAATCTATTTATAGTATTATTAACGCACAAAGCACACTAGTTTAAGTAAGGCGAGTTGTGATAATCTTTACATTCAACCTTTAAAATATTTCAAATCCTTCCAATCCATTGTTGTGCCTTAACACAGTGCTTCTCAAGCTTTCAGTGTTTGCGACCCAATATTTAACCATAATTTTCATCGCCCCCCCCCCCCCCTCATACAAATAACAATGTATTTAATTCAATAATGCTATACTTTAACACTAAAGCTACAATGTCACTTTTTAAGTGCCACCGACGTATATAAACGTCTCACTCAGGCAAAGCGTTAACTGCACTGGACATATATATACGTCTTTTCGAAGTATGGAAATTATTCCGAAAGTATTCCGAAGTATCCTACGTGGAAAACAGTGGCATTGGGGAGAGAATCGCGTAACTTTTAATCGGCAGTTAAGGGATTAATTATTAGCCGTACACACACACACACACATTATCAAGATAAGTGTTAGTTTTTGTATATAATTTTATTTTTGACAAGCCCATGGAGGAGGAGGGGTTCACTGATAACTATTAAACTTGTTCTTAAATTAGTATTATTAAATTAATTATAAAATACATTGAACAGTACTGATACATTTATAAGTGTATTATATCAGTGCAAATGTTAATTTTATTTTTTATTATGTCAGAATATATTTTGTTTGTTTACTATCAGTAAATTAATAATATTTTAAAATAATTTTTTGTTTTCGATTTTTCAATATGCTCGCGCCCCCCTTGCCGAGTTATCACGCCCCCTTAGGGAGGCGCGCCCCACAGTTTGAGAAACACTGCCTTAACATCTTATTTTAATTATATTTTTTTAATTTCAGGGAAACTACACACTAAGTATTACTAATCAGATCAGATATTATAAACGTTTTAAGCTTTAACATTCGATTAACAGTGGCTTGTCTCTTTTTTGTTTCGTAGAAAAATAATTAAAATTCCTCTAAAAAGCAATACGTATAATAGAAATATTTTCTAAAATTATTTATCTAATTTGATGCAACTCTAAATTGGTTAAAAGTTAAAAGAGTAATAAAATGCTTTTAATTTTGAAAGCTATATAGCCAAATTTATTATATCTTAATCATATCACAAAAGAAACATATAAATAATTAAACTTAATATTTAACTTGAATGTAAATTGATTATTCAAAGCAAACTATAAAGTACATTAACAATCAATGTAACATTTTCCTATAGCTTAAAATTCTCTCTGCAATAAGACATAAATCATCCCAACATAGAGATTCAACGTTTAAACTTTGGTACTTTGAAGCATAAATGGTTAGTTTAGATCTATAGATATCTGTATTCGAAATTATTTATATATTTCAACAAAATTCATTTTGCTCTTTCGAGGAAAAAAATGTATCTCTCTTACAATACTAAACAGCGAAATAAATATTTGTCTATTAGTATCAGCCGATTAATAATTTTTCAATTCCTACTATTAGTTCACAATCTCCCTATAAATATCTTGTTCAAATTTTCACAGTCGTTAATAAAATACATTTCAAAGCGCTCAATTGAGCTAAAGTTTTTACACTATTATTTCGGATGACAATATGGTAATTTAACTATAATTAATAAAAATTAATTGACTAAAACTAATTATTCAAAGAATTACAAACACAACCACGTTGGCATCAATTTTGGTGACTTAGCGATCATTTTGGTGACTTGTGTCAAAACTTTAAATGGTTTTTTTCTCACATTTTAAAGCGCTTATTTGAGCTGAAATTTTCTATACACGATTTTTTGGGATGACAATACGAGTTATAGTTCATGAAAATTAAATTAAAACTAATTATTTAAAGATGTACAGATGCAGTCAAGTTGGCCTCATTTTTAGGGACTCGGGTCAAAACTGCAAAAGATTCTTTGTTTTTTTTCTCAATTTTTAAAGCATTCAGTTGAACTGAAATTTTATATACACGATTGTTTTGGATGACAATACGATACTTTAATGACAATTAATAAAAATTAACTGCCACTTAATATTGTGATTCTGTCATATGTATATACATATTCATATTGATTGTGATTATTTGATAAAAATAAATAAAATAAAATTTTTCTTTGTTGACCTAAGTAAGAATTGACTTAATTTTTTTTTTTTACGTTACTTGTTTTATACGAAGAAGATTTCTTCTTCTGAATATCAAAATTTTAAATCACATCCATTATTTAATACATTTCAGTAAAATAATCATCCTTCATTATTTCTAAGAAAAAATTTATAAAAGATATACTTTCTAACTCTTAAGTGGATACAATATATTTTCTTTCTACCATTATAACAACCGTATCGATTTCTAAATTAAAATGTCTGCGGTTGAAATTTCTCATTTTTGTTCTAGCTCCCCATCGCAACAAAAAAAAGCATTATTTTTTCCAATATTTAATAAAATATACCTCCAAATCTAACTTACAGAGAAGAAAAGAAAAAACACAAACACAACCGACGATAAAAATGAACTGAATCGATATCGTCTAGAGTAACAGCACGGAGAGGTTCCTTCGTCGACATTGAATTCTAACTCCCATTTCTTCCTTTCGTAGAATAATAAAGACGAATCTCATAAAAGAAGAAATGTTTTGGAATGTTTTCCTCCGAGATTAGACTGTGGGAAAAGATATTATCTAGCCATTCAGCCACAAGCGATGCCATAGTCACCGAAAAGTGAGAAAAACGCAAGGCATTGGGAGATGCATTTAAGGCTTTTGAACATTTCGGTTCGTGAATGCGTTAGATAAGATGTAATTCAAGTATACCCTAAAGCGCTATTCCTAACGTATTCTAAGGGAAATGATTAAATGCATCCAGAGTTGAGAGGAGGCAAAGAATAAGTGTATATAGTATTTGAATTTCCTTTATTTTATGGTCGACTTTAAGTAGCTGTGCATTGTACTTTATGATGCGATATTGCGTAAGATAAAGAAAGCGTTAAGTACTTTCCAGGCGATTCAATTTATGTTTTGGAAAAGATATTGAAATAGTAAAGTATTCATTGCACTAGAGATTATTCCAGTATTCATTTTAGCAAGTTATAATTTCTGTACAAGTAAAACGGTAAAACTTTTAGGAATATAGGTAAAAATTTAATTCAAAATGCAGATGCTGTGTATGAAAAAAGCCCATTTAGATATATTTTATGTGCCTCCCATTTCCCATTCAGTATACATTTATTTAATTGTTTGAAATAGTAAAAAGATAAGACTTTTTAAAAATATTTTTTACTTTACGATTCCTTTAAGGGGACACATTATCTGAAAAATGACTTAAGTATCGAATTTTTTTAACATCTCATTTTAATTGTGTGTCTTTTCTAAATATGTGTACAAAATATCGTGGCTCTATCTGCATTATTTAGCATTATTTACCTTTGTTTAAAACTCTGTCAAAGAGTTTTGCAGATTTTAAATGGCTTTTTTTAGGTTTTTATTTTTCCCAAAAACCATGTATTTAAAACGCTAAGGCATTTTTATATTCAATTTAAAGTTTTGAAATTTTTTTTTTGGTTTGTCTGAAGAATATGCCACACGAAGGATTCGGAGGAATAGTTATTTTTGAAAAATCCAAGAAGTTAGATACAGGTCTTTTTTATAGGTACTGACACGAAAAAACTAAGAAAATTAAAATACCACTCGTAATATCAATCTCATGCACATAATTGTGGGAAACGCTTCTATAAATATTTTTACATAAAAAGTGTTCAAAAATATTAAAATTTGTAAAAGTAGTAAAACTTTTAAAGTATTGAAATATTTTTTTAAAAATTTAAAATAACTGTTTACAAAACGGGGTTTTTCTTCTGAAATGCATATTTTATATGTGTGGCCTTTTACATTTAAATTTGCGAGTTCGACCCCGCCCCCAATTGGTGGAAAATCTAGAGCGTCCATTCGTTTGATTATGCGGCATGGTAAAGATCCCCATAAGGCCTTTTTGGCTTGGATTCTCTCAGAAAAATTAAATTTCTAGAACAATTTCGCATCGTTGGAGTTCAGGTGCG
>BMAV01020096.1:110922-127331 GCA_019973955.1 Trichonephila inaurata madagascariensis
CCTATTTCAAATCGCCACCCGCATCCGCAATTACTACTGCACCCCCCGCCCCCCCCCCAGCCCTTCCCCCCACTGGGCATCAATATTATATTTTGACAATTGGTATCCACCTATATGGTGCCACACTAAAAAGTGATTCAAACTCCTGGGGAATGTACTAGGTCTGCAATAGTAATTACCAATCCGCATCCCCATTTGAAATACGATGAACTTTAACAATTTCTTATAAACATGTAAATAAAAAAAAAACTATGCTCAAGGTTAGGGGAGTTCCCTTAAATAACAATTCATTTTAGTTATCACAGTGCAAATTGTGTTAAGATAAAAGCTATATAAGAGCAACACATTTAATGCATTACATATTATATTGTAAAAATAATATAAAAACTTCAAGGGTTTCTCGGTTTATTGCTACAAAATGGGTATTAGAAAGTGCAAAGTTGTCTGAGAGAGTGTATTGAGGGCTCTTTTCGTGAAGTAATAATATAATTGGGTTCTTTTATTTCTTTATACTCTACAAAATTGCTTGTTACTGAATTGTTTGTAGGTCTTATAAAGTTTCTATTGCCACCGTTTTGTCCTTAAAACATTTTATACACGGGAGTATGGTATTATTTATTTAGGGAAGTAAATTTTAATACTGATATGTTAAAATTTAAAGTGATAAAAATTAAGATACTGATGTTGTAGGGAAATGTTCTACACATATATATGACATGTTTCAAGTTAAAACTAAGCTTTCTTAAAAACGGTTTTTATTCAGCGAGTCATCTACATGTTCTGTCGCTGAGGAAAAACGACGCCAAGTGAAAATATAAGTGGCCTTACCACTTAAGCCCCGATGTGTGAAGCATCCCTTATTTTATGAGTTGTACTTGAAAGTTAAAGTTGATATATAGACTACAAAAATAATGATCAGGTGTTAGAAGTGGTTTGTTTGGAACATTTGTTCTAAAAATTAATATTGGGTGTTTAATTTAATAATTGAAGATGTAATGGAAAATAAAGGTTAAGTTTTATATATGGAACTTAATTTTAAATCTAATTTAATTATCCTTACATCTTATGTTACTTTCTGACAAAAGATGATTTATATATTATAGTCGGGGGAAAACGCTTATTGAAAGATCATCAGAAAATGACATACAAAAAAATAATATAACATAAAATATACCAAGCATTCAGCTATTTCAATATATAATAAAATAATTAGTAATTTAATAAATATAGCAACATTTTTCAGCATAACATTTGACCCAAGATAAATGTTCTGAATCGACAAGAACATAATCATAATTTATATTGTTGCGATTGTCCCAATTAACAAATATATTTTGGAAGTAAAAAAAGTAACCAAGTTAAACCAGATTTCTCATCTAAATCCAAGTAATAGAATTCATGTTCTTAATATTTAAAAAAAGGTTTCCAGAGTAAATAGAACCAAAACAATATAGATATTGCAGAATTATTCCTTTCATGTTTGTACTTCAAATTTTGCATTTTTTACGCATCTTTTCGTACGCAGCAATTGCATTCCTTCCCCCATTATTTTTATAGTAGTGGTAGCCAAATGCTCATGGTCGCGAGAATGTAGCCCATGTTATAGAGTCACGGGTATGAAACCTAGTGAAACTGAAGACCTGCCGTGTAGTGGAGCTAATGCACGTTAAATAAATTCAAAACCCTCTTGTTAGCGTGGTGTAGACGTTTGGAAAAAAGAGAGTTAGCTCAAGTGGCACCTTTTCGTTTGAGCGTGGTTCAAAATTACGAGGTCTGCCAATAACTTTAGAATAAAACTACGCTTTAGAATGCAACATTACTAAAAAATATTAAATCCCCCTCCAAAGACCTTATTATGCCACTATTACTCACGTAAAATTTCAAAATTTATTATTCTTGCATAAACAATTAACATTTCATACAATTTTTATTTCCACATTACACTACCAACTACCAAACTCCGTTCCAAAGAAACCATCTACAGTCACTATCCACGCAATCCAAAGAGTTACCATCAAGGCATCCATAGAACTTCCAATCGTATCTTTCATTACCAACGCCAACCATTCCGACACTGTTCTAACCTTATTCCAGGCGATTCCAACAGTCTGCTTAAGCCAGCTTTCCGCTCTTAGTTCGAATTGTAATCTCCACCGAAAGGAAGTAATGAGCAAGCTCTAATTGCTCCTGATGTGCTCCAACTTCCAACCACCGAGTCTAATGCAGTTAGTGACGAATGTCATTTAATCGCCTGTTACGACCCCGCCAGAATAAGGGACAGATCCCTAATGGTCATGACGCCGACGCTGGCGAAGGACTCCATTCTGCTGTCTTTCCCTTTGGCAATGGTAATAATATAGTCTGCGTAGGTTCAAACGGTTCGCCACGCTGCCAGAGAGGGATATTGTGTTTTGAAATTAAATGGAACGGGGTCTTAAATGATTATAGAGGGGGGTTTGATACCGATGGGAGATTGGAAAACAAGTTTTGGTGTTTCTTGGGCGATTTATGTAATATTCCGATAACCACTTCGAACCGAGATTTGATTTAATTTGGGCAGACCAATGGGCTATTTTCTGACTTCGTTTGAAAATAAATTCGGATATATTGTATTCCATAAATGTAAATGGCTAAGTATACGCTTCTATAGCTATGCAGCATATTTCCACAATAATGTACTCTTCAATTTAAAACTTACTGTTTGCTAAGACTGGCGCCTCAGTAATAACTTACGAAAACATGAAATGTGGCTTTAAATTATTATAAAGATGTGATTCTATAACACATGGAAGAAAATATTACTAATATTTCCTCAAATGATTTACGTAATATCCTTGTTACTGATAGGAGCATTTTTAATTTGCATACGAAAAGCTGAAATAAATAATAATGAAGGCAGTTATTTACAAGTAATTTAAATTGAATATACTATTTTCCGTAAATATACATAGTGCTAAGTATGCATCTAGGTATATGCCGGATTTTAAATTGTTACTTCTTAATGGGGGGGGGGGGCGCGTTATAGAGGTAATAACATAATAAAATCATGTCATTACTAGTGAGAATTCAGGAGGAGCTGAAATATAGGAATTTCAATTATTGCAGAAGAATATGAATATACTAACGAATCACAGCTGAAGTTCTTAGTACCTATCTAGTTTGTTTATGGTAAATTATGTCATGCGCACTATCGGGTTTTATGAAACATTTTGATTTGCGAAATATTTAAAAAGGACAAGGGCGGGAAAAATAAAAATATCTGTATTAAAAAATACAGTTTTATATAATTGAACAACGCAGATTAAACATAAACGGATCTTAATATAATGGATCTCTTAATTTATATAATATCATTCACACACAGTTTTAAGCCATTCATTTAAAAAGTTAGTAAAGAAATATGTATATAATTCACATCATTATTTTAACTGGTTAAAATAACCATATTTAATCTTAAAACTAATATTTTTGAGAGAATACTTATGCGAAAGATAAAAGTTAAAATAAATGCATAGAAAACACGAAATATATAATAACGAATATTATTGTACTTATTTAAATAAGTATAAATATGCAAATTCGAACTTATTGTTTTCCACAAAAATATAGTGTTCTTTTATTTATTGCATTGGGTCATTACTAAATTTTTATTGATTTAGAACAAAATATTTCAAAAAAAACTAACAGATATTGTATTTTTATCCCATCAAATAAATATTTAAGAAAAAGAATAAAATAATAATCTTCGAATATACAACATTAGAAAACTCATAAAATCTTTCACTCGACGAATTATAAAAACAGTCTTTAGAATATTAACAAAACTCCATCCCAATTCCGTCAAATGAATAATATAATTAAACACTCTTCTTTGACGGCTCTAGATGAAAAAGAATTGAATTCGCGAGCTATAACTTGAACGAGGGTTTGAATAAAGTTAAAAAAAAAATGAACCAGATATCATTTTTTGTAACGTACTTTTTTAAAAAGTGTGACTGAAATTTGATTAATTAAGCATATCGTTTGCGTTTCAAGCGGTATTACGATCGTAGGAAATTAAAGTGTTTTAATTTCAAGATGAAAATTTATTATTCTAATCATATTTTTTTACCTACAGGGATCTAATTTAAAATTCAGTACATGCCGGAAAAAATAGATTTTTTAAAATTTTATTACAAAAACTAATATTATGGTGATTTTATGTTCGGCTCATTAAAGAGAACATTGGTCTTTTAGCTCTTTCGTGGTTTGATCAATTACTGCGTAACTTAATTTGAAACGAAAGTTTTTTGTTGAATAAAACCTAAAATTTAAAATGCGTTTTTGAATTTATACTTATTAGCTATTTATATTTCTCCCTGTTAATGTTGCTATCTTGTTTAAGGTATCCGACTACGTTCAGAACCATGATTTTGAAAAAAAAACGCATAAATGGATAATTTTCATGATATTTAGAGTCACTTAGATTAGAATACATGTATAAAATTGTTTTAAGGATAATTTGACAAAAAAAAGTATTTAAATACAATATTTTGGCAAAAAATTAACTTACAATAATCTTTTTTCAAAATATTCTCCTTTTATAAAAAATGCTTCTATTATAATAATATTTTGCCTGTATATCGCTCAGACCTCTGTACAGAGGCTCAACTATCAGTTTTGAAAAATTCACATTATTTTCAGAGTTACAACCAATTGAAATAATTATCGGCGTTTTTTTCTTAAAATTTCTCCCCCCTGTTATCGTAAAACATGGATAAACCCACTTCTAAGTTATATATTTCAAAAATTCTAGTTGAATCTCTGTAGGGAGGTCTCAGCTATATAAAAGCAAAATATTATTACAATAGAAGCATTTTTCACAAAAGGAGAATATTTTGAAAATGGGTCATTCTATGTTCATTTTTTGTCAAAATATTGTACTTAAATAATTTTTTATTGTAATACTATTCTTAAAACAATTTTATATGAATTTTTTAATACATACATCATTACTTTGGATGACGATACAATAAATTAATTATAATTAATAAAAACTAATTGATTAAAACTAATTATTTAAAGAATTTCAAATACATCCACGTTGGAGACTTAGCGACTTAATGTTGGGATTCCGTCCTATATATATATAAATATTTATATTAATTGTAACTATTTAATAAAAAGTAGCTAAAATTAAATTCTTCTTTATTGATCTAAGTAGGAATTGAGACTTAATTTTTTTTTTTTATATTACTCTTTAAATTTAGGACAGTATCATTTTTAGAAGACATATTAGGGAATTCAGTCAAGAAAGGTGTGTATTTAACTTTACTCACAGCTCTTATCACATCATAATATCATTGTTAACAACTCAAAAAATTTTAATTATGGATGAATTATTTATATATAAAACAATACATTGCAAAATACCTTTTTTCCCTTCAAAATAAAGTAAAAAATGTTTTGGGTAATTATGCTATAATTTTCCTTCGAATCTGATAATTGGTTCTAGAGATATTTAGGGAAAATCAATAAGAAGCCTAGTACTAGATTACTTTGGGCAGGTTGTTCATAATTTTTCTCTTTTACGTTTATCGGAGAAGTGGATCTATAATTCAGTTTTATAGTGGGTTATAGGCCTCTGAATTCATTGCGACTTTAGGTTGTTGATTGTGCTATATTTCTTGAAGAGTTTCACAGAACTGAGTAAAAATTTAAATTTTATGATTTTATAATAAAAGAAGTCCTAATACAAAATTTTTGGTTAACTGGTTCTCATAACAGTATTCAGTAATTTATCCCTTTCACATTAACATCACTTTTTTCTATTTTTGTGTGTTTTTACAAAAATAAAATAATCATTCATCCATCGGTAAAAATTTCCTTTAAAAGAATTCAGGATAAAAATTAGATCAATTTTTTTAAACATTTATAAGATCTCGTAACTCATTTCAACCCCCACATCTTAGAACCTGATAAGAAGAGCTTTGCTAAATTTAAAATTTAGGTTAATTTCAAAGTAATAAATTGGATTCTTCAAATACTTCTTTTATGATGAGAAAATAATTTTCAAAAATTAATTTCATCTCATTCATTAAAAGTTAATATGGATTAAGCAAGTTAATTAATCCATTAACAGCTAAACATATTCCTCTTGGTACATTGAGAAAAATTATACCAATTTTGTTCTGTTGCAATGAGAATTTTTAAATTTATTTGGGATGTTTTATTGTTCCTTGACAAATGTACAATAAACGATAATTTTTGAATCTAAGCGCAAATAGATATTCAAATCGTAACATAAATCATAATAGTGTATTGGTTCACTTTAAAATTATTTGTTTCCCCTATTATACAAAAAGAATAAATATTTACATAAAATATAAAGCAAAAAATTTGTAATTGAAATTACAAATTACCATGGCCGTCTGTCGTTCAACATAATTCCATGGTCTTTAACAAAATTTCAATGGAAATATTTAGCAACTGGTTGCAAAATTTAGAATGCGTGTTTATTTCCTCTTATTTGATGAGTTAACTTATCAAAGTGTTTACAATCCTTTTATAACTGTAAGCCCATGGAATGTTCGGGAACTTTGCATGCAACCGCTTTAGAGCCTTATAGAATATAAGACTACTATTTGTTTCATTCTATTTTAAATTTCTTTAAAATTATCTTCTTTAGATGTAGCCGTTCCATTTGCCTAAGTGCATTATTTTTCTCTGAAACTATCTTATAAAAGAAAACAATAATTTATTTGGAAAATATTTTTTTTCTCTTTGTTCTAATACTCTCCTTCAATCAACTGAAAACATGAGACTGACTCATCTACAATAACGTAATATTTAAAAAAAAACACCTGCTAATTTTAAATATTATATCTACAATTTATAAGAAGCATTCAAATAAAACCAGGTCACTAGTGGAAAGTAACGGTAGCGATTTTATTATCTCAAAAATGTAGTTAAACACAGTGCACATATTAAAAAATAGTCGCCGAAACTGTTGGCACCTTTATCATACAGGAAAATAACGCCATTGGACAACATGCCTGGGCGTTTAGACTTGATGGCTCGTCTAAGGTTCTGTGACTTGATAACGCTGGACATTGATGGTAGTTCCCCGTTCCAGAAACTCGATAAGCCCCTTGTGGTGAAAAGGAAGGACATAATAACCTTACCAGAACTGGTGTGCAAGGCCTTGATTTCTTTGGAGGTGGTGAAGTCGCACGTTTCTACTACTGGCTCTGACCCTTATTTTCGGGTTCAAAATGACGATCCCCTGTTTCGTCACCAGTAACAATTTGCGACAGAAAGCCGTATTTCTCCTCATGATCACGTTGAAGATGACTCAAAGACAACGCCGTTTGAATATTGCGCTGTTCGGCGGTCAGTTGGTTGGGAACCCACGGTGCACAAATTTTTCGAAAGTTCAAGTGTTGATGCATTGCGATGGGAGTGGTGCCCACTCTAATACCCAATAACCGATGTATCTTGCCCATAGTGATTCTGAGGTTGTTCAAGATTAAAACATTTACTTCCACAATCATTTCCAGTGTGATGACACGATGAGCATGTTCAGGTCAAGCATCGTCTTCCAATGAATATTTTGCTCCATTCCACAACACTTTAACGACACAGACTGTACTCACCGTACACAGCCTCCATCCTTCGATGCATTTCACGGCCTCCAACTCCCTTCTCCGATAAAAATCGAATCACTCCTCATTGTTTCTTCTTACTAGCTCGGATGTTCAGTAGTGGACGCTGGCTTGTGTGACTACCTTCTCTTCGGCGTGAAACCACACAGTCGCTATGTAAACTTCAAACGTTACGCCTGCGTTAGTATCTCTACCGATAGATAGCACCGCCATACACGCAGTTACGTGGTGCCACCTTACGTGTAATGCAAAGTTAGACGCAATGACCGGTTTTCATTTGAATGAATCTAATATATAATTAATTTAACACATATCTGCCTAGACATATTACTTTATTATTAATTTTATATTGTGGAAAAGAGGAGCATTAAAACAAATATCAAAATAAGAGCAGTACAAAATTTAAACATTGATTATGTTCTAATTATGAAAACTTACATAGCAGAGAAAATCTTGAAAATATCATATATTCAGAATTATTTCATTCTTATTTAATCCATACTGTCTAATTCTTTTTTGACCTATAGCTAAGTTTAAAACCAAGGAAAAGTTTTAAAAAAATAAGCCTAAATTATATAAGTTGTTGCAGAATTCGACCGACAAATTCAAAGGGGTGATTGTAGGCAGCATGGGGGCGCGACAAATCCCCATAGAACATGGGGGCGCAAATCACGATTAGTTAGAGTAATTCACAAAATTAGTTATGAAGGGGGAGATGTATAATGGAATGAAAAAGGACAAGAAGAGGTAAGAAATACATTTAATTGACGTAAAGGTATGTTTACAGCACGAACAATACATCACAGATTGGCGTCAAAAATGAAACGACAAGTGATTGCCATAGGAATTGTTTGAAGTTGGCGGCCGCGCAGGTCATACCACAGTCGACACAGACAGTTGAAGGATTGTCGGATTTGTTCAAACAAATCCGATGTGTTGGCAATGTCAGTTGAAGCGGTGACGATCCGTGCCGCGAGATCCTTCACTGCAGCCACCGGCATCACATACACAATCGATTTCAGATGGCTCCAGTAGAAGAAATCCAAGGGAATGAGGTCTGGGGAACGTGGAGGTTGAGCAACAAATCTGCCCGCGTCCAATCCACCTCCCATTATATGTAGCATAGAAGTAATTCAGCACCACAGTCGAAAAATGTGTTGATGCACCATTGAGCATGAACCACACGTTCTGGTTCGCAGTGACCGATACTCTAGCTTTTATTATCCCCAGATTAGTGGGATATTTGCATACGTGCACGTTTCTTACACCCTACAACTGCGTTCCAAATCTCCACATTCGTTTGCTTGGGTCATCGTCCTCCCGACAGCTATTAATATCATGATTGTCACCTACTAAACGGGATTTGAAAACCAATGTTCTATGTTGATTTGTCGTCCCCATGCTGTCTACTATCACTCTACTGAATTTATCGGTCGAATTCGGCAACACCTTGTATACTTCACAAAATAAAATGGATCAATCTAATTTTAACATACGAAAATCTCGTTAAGATGACTGACAGATTTTTGACTAAGGTGATTTAATTCTCATTATGATTTGTTAATCACGTTACGCTCTTGCTATGTGTAGAGGAAAATATTCCTATTACTGTGAAAATGAGAAAATCATATTTATATCTGCATAATTACATGGTCTTATGATTTAGTTTTCAGTATATAGTATTCCAACCAGCAATATTTTTCGGTATTTCATATCTCTACTTACTTTTCTTCCAAGATATCGCCATTTTTTTACTTAAAGCATTATAGCTTCAGAAAATAAGCTATTTTCCTTCAAAAATATCAATGTTCGGAAAATTGTCATGGGTGTTTCACTAATATAGTGATCTTTGGGAACCAAAAAGATGTTGTTCATACAGATATTTAAAAAAATATTTTAAGTCAAGAGAATCATCGATATATTGATTCAAATTAAATAACGTACTACATATAATCACATTGGACAAGTTGTAGTTGATACCGAGAGAATCAACTGTATATTGATTCAAATTAAATTAATACAGTGTTCATCACCAATTTACGAGCAATGATTTTTATCACAATAAGACAGAAAAAAAAATGACTTTAAAGTACATTACTTATGCATGCTTTTTTTCCTGTTAAAAATTTAACGAAACATTAAACAGAATCAAAAATTAACAAGGCGATGTAAAAACATTTAATTACACAGAATTCAGAATATTTCTAAGCCGTGTTTCTCAAAATCAACAATATTTCTGATATTTAAACTCCCATATTCCTTGATAACAAAAAATCCGTGGTTTTTAATTAAATTTTTCGTCCTTTTTCCATGCACTTTTTTCACAGTTTATATATATATATATAAGTCAATTGATCAAAATAGGAAACTGTTATGTTTCATAAAGCTGTTGCCATCTACGGCAATGAAGTAGTGTTAATTATGTTTTATATTATTCCATTCTTTCTCCATCAACATAAAATTAGTATGTAATAGGGCAAGAAAAAATTGATAATTGTAGAATACTTAGGCTTAAAATTTGCACGAGTAAGTTTTAGTAAATACTTGAATTTATGTTTGCTCTTCTAAAATATGTATCTTCTGCTGCTCTAATTCCGTCTGTATAATAGTCATTCTTTTATTTTAATTGGTCAAAAGATTAACGTTAATTTACATATATACAAATTTTAAACATACATAATTTTAAATCTTAATTTATTTTCTCAATTTTTTTTGCCTTATTATATACAAATTTTCCGTTGAATAGGAATGTTGAGATCCTAAGAAAACAAACTTATCCCGACGTCACTGCCCTAAGCTGACGACAGCTTTAGCAAACATAAGAGATTCTAATTGTTTGGTCAATTTATTTTTTTGCTTATATATATATATATATTAAGATTGTAATTTTAGTTACTAAAATTAGGAGTTTGCTATTATGCTTTTGCGGTTATTTTATTTTTGACCTACATCGTCAGTGTTCTCTTTTATAGCTTGCTTTATTAGATTTATGTCAATTTAATATAATGTACAGATCTTAATGTTCACTGCAATCAAAAGAAGAATATTTCTTAAAATTCTGGACAATAGTTATGTGCTATTCCCTTTAAAACTATCCTTAGAAAAGAATGCTGCCACTGATTCACTGAAAGCATTGAAATATTTACTCTTGCAACAGATTAAAGCCTTTATTGATGTGGACAAAATGCTGTTCTCTTTCATTTTAAATGAAACGATTAAGTTAAGACTGGGTGCCTAAAAAGATTCGAGGGAATTTGTTCAAAAACAACTTTCGGCTTAAAAAAAAAGTACTCAAATGATCGTTCGCTTTGCTAAGAAAAAAAAAAAGGAAACTATAGCTGAACAGACTTATAAACAATGTATTACTGATTTGAAGTGAAAATGCTCCAAACTAAAGCTGAAGAACAAAAAGTTGCTTTTTATTCCGAGCAATTTAATGATATAGAAGTTTTTCTTCTCACTTTTATTTATTTTTTTAAGGTAAAAAAAATTCCCTTTGGCAATGATTCAGTTTAATGATTCACTGAAAACCAAGATGAATTCAGGGAGTTCAAAATGCTTTCAAAGCCGATACTCTTACATTTTAATTCATAAAGAACAAATATTTATACATATGATTACTTGCTGAATTCACAGAATTCAAACATAGGAATTCACATAAGTATTAATATAGTTATTCAAATACACAATGAAAATAAATGTTGAAATAAAGGGAATTCTTGTCAACAATTTTGATTAAAGATTTTTCTTTTTCTGCAGATTATTTTTTTGAGTTTTTCTTAATTGAATTTTCAAATTAATAATTATGTTGTTGTTTAATGAGAGAATTTTAAACAAATATTACATGTACTACTTGCTGCTAATATATCATACTGATTCTTCACAAACGGTCTAATTAAAATACTTTTTCAGAAAAAAATCGTTTGGTAAAAAGTATATGTTTGAACAGTATATAATTTTTAAAAATACAATTATTGCACACATTTTACATTAACAACCATATGTTTAATAAAAACATTAATTATTAATGTAAAACATGTAAAAAGCGACAAATAACAAGCGATAATGTTTGAAGGTAAGATAAGTTTAAGCGATATAAAATTTGTTATATTAGAAATTTTTATTCATTTATAATATATTCTTTATTATTAAAAATTTAGTTATTCTTTGAAAAATGAATTTTATTAATATGAATTGAAACATTAAAAAAACTATTTTCCTAAAACGTAATTTTTTGTATGACATATTATTCAAGAAAAAGAATTTAAGTGACTAGAAATGTTTTAACTGCCTTAATTAGTGTACATGATTCCTTTTAATTTTAAAATATTATATTCAGCTTACCTATAACAAAAAAATGTAAATTCCTTTAAAAAATATATTTATAATTATTGAACAATGGAACTACCTGTTAGGTTATGTTTTCTAGTCAATACTAAATTCGTATAGATAATATTAAAATTTGTGCAATTATTAAAATATTTAGTAAGAAGAAAAAATAAGTTGAGAAGAATAATTTAATGATGGCATTAAATACAGTATTGAACATCCGCAACTAAGAGGTAAAGGATATACAGGATGGGGCAAATAAAATGGCCCAGGTGAGTAGATCCGATTTGACATGAATATGGCTAGCACACCAAATGAACGAAACCGGCTCATATCTTAGGGCAATGTTTCTCAAACTGTGGGGCGCGCCCCCCATGGGGGGCATGACAACTCTACAAGGGGGCGCGAGCAATTGAAAAGTCGCAAACAAAAGATTATTTTTAAAAAATGATTAATTTACTGAAAGTATAAACAAGCAACATACATTCTGCCTTAATCAAAAATAAAATACACATTTACACTGATATATTACATTTATAAATGTATCAGTACTAACAAAAAAATATATTTTATAATTTAACAATACGAAGTTAAGAACAAGTTTAAAAGTTACCAGTGATCCCATGGGATTGTCATTTATAAAATTATATACAAAAATAACCACTTATCTTGATTATTTTTACGGTTTATAATAAATCATTTAACTGTCGATTAAAACTTACTTGATTCGCTTTCCAATGCCAACCGTTTTCCACGTAGGTGATCGTATGTGATATACTGAAGGAGGAATGAAGAAGAAAAATTAATCTGAAATAAGTAAATTCTTAGCAAACATTGTAAAGATTTTTTTTGTTGCATTCCAAACCCTTCGGAAAAATTTTATAAATAGCAGTGCTCAGAAAAGATCATAAGACTTCGGTAATATACTCGGAGGGAAATTAACGCTTTGACTAAGCGAGACGTATGTATGCACCGGTGGCACTTATGAGGTTTTGGACATATCTTATAGTCTTAGCATCGAAGTATAGTATTATTGAATTCAATACATTGCTATTTTATAAGGGGGGCGATGAAAATTATGATTGAATATTGGGTCACGAATATTGAAACTATGAGAAGAACTGTCTTGGGGTGTCTGTCAGTGTGAGTTGATCAGCCCACAGGAGAAGATGGTACCCATAGTGCAGCAAAGAGTGCTCGTTGTGGAAAGCTACGTTAAAACAAATTTGTGAAAAGAGGGTGCTCCGATGTTTGCTTATGAATTTAAAGTTGTTAAAGTGTCAGTAAATAATGCGAGAGATGCAAACGATTAGTAACAAAATGGCATTACATTTTCAACATTTTGAATCTATTTGTGGCAGCATTAACTGAGAAGCAAAAGACCAACAGTTACTTCAAACTGGATGGTGCAATTGCCCATACACTCCTTCGAACTATGGATTACTACAGAACCTTGATTTCTGACAGATAGTTGAGGCTTGTCTGGCCTGAGGTCACCCAGGTCATCTGATATGTTAGTGTGCGATTACTTTTTGTGGGGAGCTCTCAAGCTTAAAGTGCATCGCAACAACCCTCATAGTCTTTAAGAACTACAGCAGAACATTTCTGATGAGAGTGCTGCATTCTAGCAGTCCACCTTCGATCAGCCGAACAAAACTTGCTGACCAGGGTGCCAAGAGATGAATAGTGGTCATTTTCAACATTTGCTGTAAGAAGGTTAGTGAACTAACTTCTTTACTTTGCCATGTTTCTCTGTAAACTGGAACTCTGTTCTCTGGTCACTTTTATTTTTGCCGCACCTTGTATAACTCTATGAATTGAATGTTTCTTTCACCGAATGCTTAACATTTTCTTAATACAAAAATTGTATAATATAGGCTTCCATTTTATTTCATTATTTACTCTACAGTTAAAAAACGGATGAACAAGGCTTCGAAATTATTTGGAATAACAATTCTTGCCTTGGTTTCTGCAGCCGCAGAATAGAAAATTAACTAGTTCATGAATAAGTTTTACCATGAAACCGTATAAATTATACAGAAAGATATTCTTTCTTCATAAATAAATATTTCCATTAAAATCCCGCATTAAATAATTACAAAAACAATGAAATAATTTTAATGTTACCCATTAAATAAAAATTCCTTAAGAAATCTACCTTCATTGAAATCTGACATTAATATATTCTGACACATATTGCATTCTCCCATAAAAAAATTTATTCCGTTTGAAAGAATTTTCATTTCATTCTTTGTAAATGTAAAAAGTAATGAACATTTATGACAAATAAATGAAATCATTTGAACAGCCGAAAGCGTTATAGAATTACAATAATAAAAAAATATATAGTAAATAGTACAAATAATTATTATATATGCATATACTGAAGTCCAGTGACTGAGTGGTACTGTATCTCGCTTCAACGCCGAAGGACTACAGTTCAAATCCCAGGCTGAACGAGGTCGACTCAGCCTTTCATCCCTTCAGTGGGTCAATAAATGAGTACCAAGCTTGCTTGGGAACTTAATACTAGGGGTTTCACGTCAGACTGACTACTTGACGGAAACATTTGCACATGCACCACTGCGCCTAAGGTCACATAAACTGGGATAGGCACAGTAAGCCTTGTCCCTCATGGGTTGTTGCGTCACTGAGTTCGATTCATGTATATACTACTGGTCATTAAAATTGCTACACCAAGAAAACTACATGCTACAGGCGTGCAAGTTAAAAGATAGGAAGAAGGTGCTCTGATATGCAAATGATTAGCTTTACTGCGCAATCAGACAAAGCAGGAGCGCCGCTAGTGATACTTACAATATTTTTAAATGAGGAAATTGTTCAGCTGGTTTTTCATTCACAAATTGCTTTTGAAAGTCGTTGACTGGTAATAAAATGTTGGGATGCCTCCTGTAAGGAAAAATGCTTACCAGCACATTTCTAACTTTTATAAAGATTGGATTGTAGCGTACCGGGATTGTGCAGTTTATCGATTCGCAGTATTGCTGCTCGTGTAGGTCGAGATCCATTGATTTTTAACAGAATATGGAACCAATAGGTTCAGGATGGTTATACAGAAAGCCGTGGTGGATCTCAACGTCCCTCTTCCACTAGCAGCCGAGAAAATGGGTATGCTACCCAAATGACCTTAATATATCGTGCGGCCACGTTACGAGCCCTGAGTCAAGAATTGGGGTCGTCTGCAAGACAACAAGTGTTTTCACGAACAGTTCGACGACGTTTGCAGCAGCAGAGACTTTCAGCTCTGTACCCATGACCTTTGACATTGTATCACGGAGAAGAAAATCTTCAATGGTGGGATCAACAACGTACCTGGGAGAACGAATGGTGAGAAATGTCATTTTTTCAGATGAAACCAGGTTCTGTTACAGCATCCAAAAAGTCGCACCCATGTTTGGTGGCCTCTTGGCGAACATACATTGGCAGCGTGCATACGTCATCGTCATACTGGCTCATCACCTGGAGTGATGGTATTGGGTGCTATTGGATAAACGTCTCAGTCACCTCTTGTTCGTATTGGCAGCACATTGAACAGTGCACATTACATTTCTGGTGGGTGGCGACCAGTGGTCCAACCCTTTATTCAAGCCCTGTAAAACCCAACGTTTCAGCAGGGTATTGCAAGACCGCATGTTAACGATATTATACGGACCTTCCTTGATACGGAGAATGTTAGGCTGTTTCCCTGGCCTGCACGATCATCAGATCTTTCGCTAATAGAAAACGTCGCTCCATGGTTGCCGAGCAGCTGGCTCGTCACCATACACCAGTCACAACGGTTGATGGGATCGTGTTGAAGCTTCATGAGCAGTTATTTCCATACATGTCACCCAATCTTTGTTTTACTCAATGACCAGGCCTATAAGTGCTGTTATTACTGCCAGAGGTGGTTGTTCTGGGTACTGACTTCTCAGGATCTATGTACCCAAATTTCTTGAAAATATAATCATTTGCTATTTCCAGTATAATATATTTATCCAATAAACATCATTTCGTTTTAAGTATTTCTCCCTGGTTTAGCAATTTTAATAAAACCAGTAATATATATATATATATATATATATATTAGTGGGTGTTGTGAGCAAAATATAGGAGTGGTAATTGTTGTATTAAATATGAGAGAAAAATCGTTCAAAATTTGTGAATTGAATTATTGATAGAATGCTTTTTGGTGAGTTTTTAATGATTTACGCTATTCATTTGTGAAAATAATTGGTTTTTAATTTGAACTTTCGGATTTTAGACATTTTTCTACCTAAGGATGAGTGAGTCATATTTGGTGTGTTCGAGGGTTCACTTATATTATGCAATTAATTGTTTTAGAATTTTAATATTTTAATATAATATCTTTCAGAATGCGATGGAGAATAGTTTAATTTTTCAAGTTTAATGGTTTAATTTTAACTATTTAATTTA